>JAANBC010000033.1:0-119340 GCA_014621405.1 Stylonectria norvegica
GGGGGAGGAGATGGGGGTGGGCTCAACGATGCCGTACGATGCGTAGGCGGCGTAGGGCATCATGCGGCCCTGGCGATCTCCGAGGGACGACGAGGGCTCGGAGCGGATCTCCTTGTCGCGCGGGTTGGAGGGCCGGTTGGTGTAGAGGCGGTTGGCGAGGAGAAGGAGGTCGCCGTCGTCGGTGATCTCGGCGAGGAGGACGCCGGAGCGGTGGATGTACTGTGTGTAGCGGAAGTCCGGGCGGCCCCAGGAGTAGGAGACGTCGACGTTGGCGGGGAAGTTCTGGGCGGCCTCGACGTCGAGGACGAAGTCGAACTTCTTGAGGAGGGAGGTCTGGTAGAAGTGCTTGGTGGGCGATGTCTGAGGGCCGAGCGAGTTGGGGTCGAGATATGTTTCGGGGGTGGCATCGGGCGGCGGGCGGGCGAGGCGGATCTGGAAGGGCTTGCGAAAGGGGTTGGTGTCGGTGATGGCGCAGGCCTCCTTGATGGGCACCTCGACGAGGCGGAGGCCGTACTGGCTGGCCTCGCGCGCCCAGCCCTCGACGGCGTCCTCGACGAGCTTGGCCGTGACGTTCATCCAGTCGATGCGGATATGGTAGCAACTGTCTGGGTTGTGCAGTCGGTCGTAGTGCAGGTCGATGCGTTCGGGCCGGTACGAGCGCTTGCGGTGGTCGACGTCGTACTTGATCACCTTGCTGAGGACTACCCGCGGCCGCTTGCTGTTGACGTTGCCGTTAGCGTTACCGCTGCTATTGCCGTACGCGAGGGCGTTGGTGGGCGTCGTCGAAGACGCCGGCGAGCCCTCCTCGTTGATCGACGTTGGCCGTGACATGAGCGTCCGCGGCGAGTCGCGGCTCGTGGCCTCGAGAATAGGGGTCGGCGGTACTCCCGCCTCGCGGCGTCGGCTGTTGAACCACCCAGGGTGCGCCTTCGCGAACTCGCTGGCGATCTGATAAAAGTAGTTCCCGTCGCGGAACTGGTGCCTCTTCTCCACGTGAACGAAGATGCCCCTTTCCCGTTCCCTGTCGCTCCTCGCCTCCCCAAGTCTGGCTTCGTCCGGCACCATCAGCGCATTTCCAAAGGCCTCGGCGTCTTCTCGCGTTTCGAGGTCTTCGAAATTATCCAGCAGCCACGTTGTCATGTCGGAGCCGATGAAGCAGGCATAGTGTAGACGAAGATGCCAGCGTCGGTTCTGTAGACGAACACCGCCGTTCTCAATGGGCTGCTGCATCGCGTCTGCCAACGCTCCCAGATTCAGGTTGGGCTTTTTGAAGCGGTCCTTGCTTGAAACAAGTTGTCCCTTACGGCCGGTTCCTTCGCCACCGTCAAATAACGGCAAGGTCTCGACCTCTGCGGCAATGACGAGAGAAGGGTCTTCGGTCTTGTACACGATGTCCAGTGGGTTCGGGTCTCGTCGATGGCGGTGCCCCAGCGAGTGATAGCGCCTCTCCGAAGGTGGAATGTATCGGAACTTTTGCCACGACTGGGCCAGCCGTTTGATCCCTTCGATGCGGATCTCCTCCGGATTGTCTCCGGTCTGGCTTCTAGCAGCCGTCACGTTCCGAGGCAGAAGCGGGATGAGCACGAACCGCGCCCTCCAAAACCTCAGGCTCTCCATCATTTCATCATGATGGCCCGCCAGATACGAGTCGATCGTGTTCCAGTTCCGCTCTGGCCGGGGCGTCAGGATATCGACGTGCCGAGTCTCATAGTACGTGTCGAACAGCGTCCGAACCGCGGGCTTGTACATGGTAGAGAAGCCTTGCGAGAGTATCGAGGATTCGGTCGGTTTTCGCACGAAGATATTCACCTCGACCTCCGAGCCGTTCACACACGAGAGCTGGTGTATAGTGTTTCCGACAGACATGAAGATACTCGTTCCATCCTCCAAGGGCTGATCGCGAGAAAAGATGTCGGCGACTTTGACCACTTTCTGGCCAAATGCTTTCGCCACTGAAGGACCAACGACGACCTGGAACCCTTGCGAAAATCGCAAGCTGATGAGTTCTTTGATGAACTCTTGTCGCGTCTTGGGCTCCTCGGCTAGCTCATCGTCGGCATTCTGGTCGATATTGTAAGGATGGCGTTGGTACTCGGTATCGAACTGTGCTTTCGAAGGGAAATATTCCGTCGTCAGCGGCACGCAAGCCGGACAGCAGAGAGCCTTCCACTTCTGAATTTTCATCTGAGACGTCTGAGGAAAGACATGCTGCCATCTGCTATACAGTACGGTATCGTCAATCATGTGACTCTCAGGGTTCGACGGGTTCAGCAATGTCAACCAAGGGGTAATAGCCGTCGTCGGCGACAACGTTGACGGGAGTTCCGGTACCACTCCAGCGCGCAACTTGCTTGTATATACCTTCTGATCGTCCTCGGCGCGGAGTGCGTTCGAGCGCTTGAGATCTAGGTCTTCCTTTTGCATCTCTAGAGGGCCGTTGCCGCTGAACGAGGACTGCGCGATGGATGCAGACCTCAGTTGACTGGTAGCTGAATCAAAGTTCCCCAAGTTGCTCTTCCTTGATATAGGTATACTTGGCGTTGATGGAACCCCTTCCATTATCGTATCAGAAACATCAAGTCGGAACCGATGCGCAGATAATGCAGATGTATGACTCCCAATCGTCTGTGGCGAAGCAGGCCTGACATCTGACCGAGCTCGGGGCGTCATGGGCGGCCTTGTTGGTCCCTTCGCTGGTTCAGGGGTTTTGACGTTCATGACGGCAGAAGCGTTGACAGACTCGGCTCGAATCTCAGCCTTTGGCGCAGCGATGCCAAAGCCGCGCTGCCCAAGGCTGATCTGCCTCATAAGCTTCGGCTGTTTGGGCGCCAGCATGGCTTTTGGTGCCTTGCTGGGCAGGTCCGGCACCTTTTTAACAGCAGCTACCCCTGGCTTTTCCACCTCAGCCATGGTTATGGACATTCTTCGTGATGACGGTACAGACGGCACATGAGATGGCCCATGGATAGACATTCTCCTTTCAGGCAGCGAGGTTCCATAGAGGCCCGAATCTTCCGCCAACTGCCTTCGAGTCATGTCCTCCAAGTCTCTGGCATGTCTCGAAGTATAGTGTTGTCGTCTACTGCTGGGAGTCCGAGCTCTTTGTTCGTCAAACTCTTGCAGCTGTTTCCACAGGGATTTCTCGCCAGGCCGGGCCAATCTGTCCGGCACGAACCTCTGAAATCCAAGGACGTAGTCGTACAAAGTTTCAGGGACTCGACGAGTGGGGACATAGACAGCTTCTTCGATGCTAGTGTGCCGTAATTTTGAAGAGGCAGGGGGTTCCGTGATGTTAGCTGGGAAATGCATGTCTCCTTGTAGAGGGGTTGTTTCAATCTCGTTGGTCTCAAGTACACTCCTCATTTGCAAGTCGTACATGCGGCAGCGTATGGTGAACTCATCTTCGTCGTCCTGCTCAACCTTGTTGGACACTGACAAGGCAATGCCCTCGTAAGACAGGGCTTCGTCCGAGGCTCCAGTCCAGTACGAAACGTGGAGCCACTGCGGCAGCGCAAAACACCATTGTTCGCTTGTTGCCATAGAGGAGAGAGGGTCTGGCCGCCGTGCTAGCAGCGCACCTTTCGATGGCGAAAAGGATTCAGTTAGAGACTGGTAGCTGCCAACGACGGGAGTGGGCTGGTTTGGCGTGCTGTCGCGACTGTGGAACGACCTCGAAAGCCCTGATATTTGATTATGGCCATTATCCTCCGCGTATTGCGGGTTGCGATATTTGAATAGGGGAACCGAGTGTAATGGCATCTTGGGCATGCATATCAGATCGATCCCGATGCCATTTCCTACCAATGCTTCTGTCGTTCTCCTCAGTGTTTCGTAATCGACCTCAAAGACACCCGGGCCTGCGCTGATGACTGCAATGGAGATGCCGGTTCGGGTTAAATCTCTATCTATGTAGTCATGGGCGAACTGCGAGGATGCTAAATTGATTGCCTCTAGGACATTCCCATACATGGACAAGGTAGATTCTGCCTTGACCCGGTTGGAGGGAGTATCTTTAGGAACCTCGCCGGCCAAATCCATTTCGGTCTCCGTGTATAACCGGTGGTGATGAAGGCTGATATCTCTGCGGAAGAAGTTGAACTCTTTCTTCAACTGGTACAGAATCGTGGTCCACTCTCCACTGCTCATCTCGCTCACGACCACACGATAGAAGTCTTTGTACGGCCGACGTGGCTCGGAAGGCTGGATTCCGGTGTAGTAGTCCCCTTCCAGACTATCAAACTCGGCCGTCAAACCAGTATCATACTCGACGCGGGCGAACAGCACGATGCTGACCAAATGTTTCGCCTTCAACATGGCCCATCTCTTAAATAGTGCCGGAAGGAATCCATTGACAACTTTGCTGAACATGATTTCACCCGAACTCTCCGAGTCAAACTCCCACATCTCGCGAGCCATCTGGATGAAGAGGACATATCTGGCCGACTCGCTGCGGAAGATGGGCCGGGTGTCACGGGTGAAGAAGGCAGAGTGAACCTTTTGACCATCGACGTAGATGGCAGTTACTTGAGCCTTGATGGTTCCCATAAAGAGGATGGATTGACCCTTGTAGACAGTCCTCTCAGTCAGCTCTCCCACCGTCATTCTCCAGACGTCGGCTCTTGACAAGTACTGGTCCTTGAACGAGAGTTCTACGTGAGAAGCTTCTGTTGCCGGGTTACTGGCATCCACCTATATATATCATTAGTTTGCAAAGTCATTCGTGGAGCAAGATTCCCTCGTACTAAACTCAGGATGATCTGGGAGCCCTTTTTCATTTCAAACGCATCTGCGATGTGCCTCACCACATACACCTCCACGTCTGGCAGTCTAGATTTCATTTCTTGTGACATATCCTTGGCGACAAAGACATATCTCTTCTCGAGGCAGTCCGGATTCCCCTGTGACGAGGCAGCTTCCTTAGAGCTGCCATTGCCGTTGGAGTCCTGGGATTGCTTCTTGACGGAGCCGTGTCCTGAGGAGGGCTTCCTCATGTCATCCCTCAACACGGTGATGCACATCACGGAGCCTGGCCTCACGTCACCGCCCACAAGGTCCAGGTTGAGTAGCACCTCATCTCTCGAGTACCCCTCATTCACCGTCACGGTGCAACGGCGCTCCATGCGCGAGTGCTTATCTTCCCTGACGGTCGAATGCGAATGCGTCGAGGCGCTCGCGGGCGAGGCCGGAAACTCGGGAGGTGCGCGATCGAGGCTCGTCCTGCTGAATTGGCGAAGATGAGACCAGTGAGGTCCCTTGCGCGGGGCCAGGGCCTTTGCGCCGCCATGTCGAGTGGGCATCGGATCGTCGCTCGCTACTGCGGTTTCTGGGGCCGATTATTGGGCAATCTCATCCCATGATGGCACGGCGGTGGCGCTGAGATAGAGCAGCTGGTAAAGAGCGCCGGGAGAAGCGCTTTCGTGGTGGTTTTGACGTTGTGCAGTTGAAGAAAGTATTATGTAGTAGCTATCGGCATCGCATGGGTCGGCGATGTGAGGTCGATCGGGGTCGCGGCAGAATAGAGCTTGGGTGGAAGCGGCTGTTCACCGCCTGCCGCTTTAGGAACTTTCACTTTACAGTTTGCATGTACCTACCTTAGTAGACAGACAGCACGTCAATTGTTGGAGGTATCGCCGCGGCACAGAACCTCGAGCTGAGTCTGGGGAAGAAACGGCCTACCTGTTTGAACTCGTCAAAGGTGTGAATCAAAAGCAGTGGCTGCGTAACATGGCAGTTGTATGATGGTGGCTTGTTTCCGCGAAAGAGGCAACGCGCTTATCAACGGTGACGAAGCTGTGTAAATCAAGCAATAAATCAAGCAGTCCGTATATGCACGAGGAATGCAAAATCCCTGGTTTGCGATGCCTCTCATCCGGCCATTGTCTGAGACTGTTCGTCGCAAAGACTCATTGACGAGCAAGCTTAGCAGCAACTTGGACAAGGAAACAACTACTACGATGCCGCCTCTTCACTCGTGCGCCCCGCGACGGGTATCAACCTCTACGGACAAGCCCCAGATGTTGTCGTCGGCCGTGACCAAAGACGCCCGGAAGTCCTGTTTGGCGGTTTGGTGTGACGCCCTTTTTCGGCATCGGCAGAGGATGCACCTGGCCGTGGCATGGCCGTGACGGGTACCCCAAGCCTTGATAAGCTGCTGCTGCTGCTGCATATCCAGATCGAGCCTTTGTTGCCTGTGAATGTGAACATCTCCCCCTTGCAGGTTGGGAGAGTGAAAGGGTCAAGGTGGAGATCGAAACGGAACAGATCCCCGACGCTTCTGGCGTGACGCGACTCTTTTGAGGTTTGCATCCCAACAGCCATTCCCGCAGGGTCTAGTCTCGGCAGGCCATCACCAGTTCTTGTCACTATTCAAATATAGTACTATAAGAGAGGCGTTCGGCCGAGCCCGATCTCCGAGCTGCGACGTACAAACCAAAGAACCGTCTAAAGAACCGTCTAAAGAACCTTATTCTGAGCCTCATTTATCTACTACCTACACGAAATACGATCCGAAGCATCACCGTCAAGAACACCTGCGTAATTATGAAGGGAATCAAAGTCTCTCGCAAGCAGCGTTTAATAGCAACCATCGGCATATCCTTCGCTTTCTTCATCGCCGAGCTCGTGGGTCCGTATCTGTTCAACCGTGCAATCGTCCCGAACGACACCTGACCCCTCTTCTTCGCAGTCGGCTTCTACACACACTCTCTCGCGCTCATCGCCGACTCTTTCCACTATGTACGCATCCCGAACTCTGGTGACCCGATTCGATCTACTAAAAAACCAAGTAGTTGAGCGACTTAATCGGCATTGCGGTGGCATTAGTAGCGGTGGTGGTTAGTTCTCCACCAAGACCCAGTCTTCAGCGAATACTCAGACAGCAGTTAGGTATCCGAGCGAACGAAACCAGCACCACAAGAATACACATTTGGATGGCAAAGGGCATCGTTACTCGGCGCCTTCTTCAATGGCGTCTTTCTTTTAGCCTTGGCTGTTAGCATTCTGGTTCAGGCCGTGGAACGCTTCACTGCTATCAGCCGTGAGTGTTCCTTAGGCAAGAACCTTCACTTGAAGTTGACCATACTATAGCTATCGAGAAGCCTCAACTTGTGCTCGCCGTAGGATGCGTCGGTCTAGCCCTGAACGTTCTCGTCATGTCTTTCCTTCACGGTAAGAGGCAGAGCGCCCCTACAGTTTCAACATTTCGGGGCTGACTTCTGCATCTAGAGCATGACCACGACCACGGACCTGGACATGGGCATGAGCACGAACATAGCCATCCTGATCGACAAACACGAGACACGGCCGACCCGGCCAACGATGTAGCTAGCGAACTCGAAACGCGTATATCGCAAGTAAGTAGCAGCCCAGAACGGCTTCCAGTTGCCAGGACACCCTTGAGAACCGCGCGCTGAATATATGGCAACAGAGTTCCAGCAGTCATCACGAGCACAAGCATGTAGCCGTTGCTACAGCCTCGCCCGGCCGAGACCTAGGCATGTTGGGCGTAATCATCCATGTCATGGGCGACGCTATCAACAACATTGGCGTCATCATCGCAGCGGTGATCGTTTGGAAAGCCAAGGGTGAAGGCCGGTACTATGCCGACCCTGCTGTTGGTATCTTCATCGCGATCATGATACTCCTCACGGCGCTTCCATTGGTTAAGAACAGCGGCTCCATACTGTTACAGATTGCTCCAGGAGGGATCGACCTAAAGGATATCAAACACGACATCGAGATGGTGAGGAACATCCCCCGCCACATCTGAGCGACGTTGAAATTGTCTCGGACCTCGCTAACGTTGGTTAGATCCCCGGTGTTGAATCCGTCCACGAGCTCCATGTCTGGCGCCTCGATCAGCGGAAATCTATCGCATCCGCCCACATAGTCGTTGATGGTAGAACCGTCAAGAGCTTCACGGACAAGGCGAAGATCATCATGGAGTGCCTCCACGCCTACGGAATCCACTCGGCGACCTTGCAGCCAGAAGTTACCGTCGGGGGCTTAGCTGCCTTATCCCAAACCACGGGGATCGAGCTCAGCTCAGACACAAGTGGTCGTCAACGGCGAAGTGACCGCGACGGCAACCACTGCCAGCTAATTTGCAGTAGCTTGTGTGACGGGATGAGATGTTGTGCACAAGTTCAGATGCAATGATCGGCGAATCTGATGAGCTGTCACTCGGAGATGGAGAGCGAGTGAGGGGGTTCCTTTTTGAGGCGTTATTTAGTCGGCTTGGCTTGATATAATAGGATCAGTGAATGTAGTGTTTTGTGCACTGGAGGCGGGCAGATCCCTGACAACACCGAACCATGATGTGTGGAAGGGCAAAGAGGGGAGAGGCTGATGTCCATCTGGGAGGATGCAAATGTCAGCCCCATCGAAGACGGATGTTTTCCGAGGTATTTATCGAGCAAGGCCCATAGCAACCACCGGGTCCGATGGTCATGGGACGCAGGTAGTCTAATGAGAGTCTACGCCCCTCAACATCGCCCCTCACCCCTCACTATCGCCCCTCGTTACTATGGCATATTGAGTCCGTATCAGTTGAGACGTATCCACGTATCCATTCAGCTGCTTCCAAGACTCCTCAACGAGCAACTCCGTGTTAGACGCGATGAACACGCGCCAACCTCCAGAGAGCGAGCTTAGCGCTTGAGCCGTGACAAGCCTTTGTGATGGGATATGCAGAAATCGGACCATCATTCAGGAAACCTTGAAACTCGGGCATAATGCTAGTCTCCAACAGGAAAGTCTCATTGCCCTACTTGATTGAGGAGATCTCGAGGGGGCGATCATCCGATGAGGCTTGTAGGGGGAGGTTGTGAAGACGTGGGGACTGTTCGTGGTCTGGGCTTCGAGAGATGCTGATGTTGCATAGGGGTCTGGTGGAGGGCTGTGGTGGTGCGCCCCATCGACCGAGAGTCGAGACTGTGCCGATCGCCACTGAGGCGACGCGGAGGTCAGACGGCCAGTCTGACAACCAAGGGACGGGCCGCGTATCGTAGTTCAGGCTGACAAAGAACCTCGGTCACATGCTGCGAGTACGGGCGTTGTGTTGCCTGAAGGATTACTTTGCTGGACTCTGCGAGACGAGAGAAGCAGGGACTGGGAGATAGGATGTGATGTATCACCTCAGGCATCTTGACCGGTCAAAGCTCTATGACAACCGGGACCGAGGCACCGGGCCAGACGATACCCTCCTTAAGAGTATTGACAATCCGAGCTCTTTGTAACGAGGTTGAAATTGTTTCGTTTTGGTCACGGAAGCCGAGTAGTGCCTGTTCGGTATTCCAGCATAATCCAAGATCATGTCAATTAGCACGCCTCCGCAAGAGGCGAATGGGGCGCCAGCGAGGGCTCAGCTGCGAGGTGCGGAACGGAAATGTTGATGGGGACCAGCCTGTCGTCCGACGACTAATAAGAGCCAAAAGAGACCCGAGACGGGCGCCAGACGTGCGCCGAGGGCAATCTGAGTTCCAAGCAGCCGGAGGGTCGCAGGGATGGATGGGCGATGCTCGGGGAAATGTGATATGTTACAGAAACATGGATAGGGAGCTCATGCGGCCGCTCTACGCGCGTAGCAGAACGCCCAAGATATCTGATTCAGGTCCCGGGAGATGAGACGAACGTCTTGGCTCTGCATGGTTCCGAAGCATCGACATGCTGTGTTAATCGGCAAGGGACGTTGAGGAGATGAGAGCTCAGCCACGGCACGAACGAGGCCAAAGGCAGCGTGAATGAAAGCTGTTCAACTCCCCCAGCCCATGCCACGCGACAGAACACCTCCCCTAGCAGGCGGCAGAAGTCGGGGGCGACAACGGTTTCTAGGCCCGGCTTCTAGGCATGAAAAGATCCCTGGTAATGCGCGGTGCGGCACCGGTGAGCTGGGGGCTGGCGGACCGAGGGGGGGAGGGAGCGCATCCAATCCTTTCAGGCGTCGTTGAGGATGGATGCCCGACTGGACGCCCAAGCAGACGCCGCTTAAAACGGTCTCAACGGTCTAGCAGTGTTAGCGGGCTGAGAGCCCTTCGGGCATGCCTAGCTTTGCTACGTAGCAAGGTAGGTAATATCCATGAATGAGCGATGGCATGGCCCAGAAGACAGCCGGCCCGGCCATGGTCACGCGCAGAAAGCCCCAGCAGGAGTCCAGGACTCGAGTTTCGAGGAGAGGGACGCTGCGAGCCGCTGACACCGGCGCGCACTCTGGTCGCTAGGGGATCGGCTAATGAGATGCGGGCCCACCGCCCACATACTGTAGCATGCGGTAGCTTGCTTGTCTGCAACTCCTGTAACATCTGAATCGAGTGACGGGACGCATGGTCCATGGGTTGACGCTCCCTGATGGTGGTGTTTGCCTGGTTCTGTGGTGGAATGGTCGGCGGTTTTGTCCTCGACCATCGTCATGTCCAAGCCTCGCCGCTGTGACTCGCCAGAACTGATATTGGCACATGACGAAGACGGCTGCGAGCGCCCGTGATCTTCACATCGGCATCGGCATCGACATGAAGGAAGCGGAGGAAGCGGTGCCACCGTACAGACGCCGTCGCACCAATGTCCCCATCCACTAGACGGCCTGGTGAGTGGGTAGAGTGGGATGAAGATGAACGAGTTGAGTAATAATCCGCAACAAGTGCCGTAGGCGCGTTGCTTCGTCTGGTACCGAGACGACTTAAGTGGCGGTAGCCTTCGTTTTCATTGTGCTGCTCCGCATCCGGAGTCCACAACCACAATGCTGAGCATGTGCCTGGCTTACGATCCCCTCTCTCACTGAACTCGTACTATGTAACTAGGCTTATCGCGGGACAGCGGAGCAGCGGGCGCACGAGAAGCATATATGTGCTGTGAAAGGTCGTTGCCGATGACGAAAGCTGGCCAGATGCGACACCGAGCAGCGCTGTGCAGTGCCTCGTCCCGCCGTGTCAATGGCTTGAAGATGTCGCACAGCATGTGTCTTGGGTACTGATGGCTGCGATGGGTGAAGCTTCAAGGGACCCTGGAGGGGCTTTGGAGCTTGGAGAGACCAGCTTGGGTGGAGGGGCGACTTGGCGAGTTCGCCGCCGCTGCTAGAGATGGCAAGGCCGATGGAGCGGGACGGCGACGGCGTGGGCGATGGCCCCACATGCCCCTCCGTCGCTCTGAGAAGGGCTCCGGGGTCCTGTTGCCGAGTTGCTGAAGTTATTCGTTGAAGAGGAACTTCAAAAATGCTGGAACATACTGGAAAGGCTGGAGACGAATCGAGACGAGGCGGGACAAGGCTACGCTCGATAGCCAATGAGAGCAACCGACTTGTCATTGGATGTAAGGCACAGCTGCCGCTCGTCCAATCGGCCAACAGCTATTTGGCTTTCCAAAGCCGGACTTGACTCGGACTTTGTCCAGCGAGTCCGGAGTAACACGACGACGTGAATCTACCTTTCATCTACACCTACCGCCAGAGAGATGGAACCGTAGCCACGGGTTCGTCGGTACTTGTCGGTCAGTGCTCATGGTCAAAAGCACCGACACTGACACTGCCAACACATACGTACCTGGGGGGGAGATTGCGGCACTTGAAAGAGCTCTTGCTCTCTTCAACCCCCCATTCCGCGCGCATGCTGACGTCCGGTCCTCAACATCGTACAGTAGCGTCATGTAGCTGGGGCTAACCTGGGCAGCCTGGTAGCCACTTAAAGGAGAACCCCACCGTTAGGTACATGGCAATGAGCGAAGTTATAAGGGCCGGGAACGGGCAAGAGCTGTTGACGACTGGTCTCGATTGAAAGGGGACGTTGAGAGAAACATCGAGACAGCGGTCGAGGTGTAAGAACGTGAGGGTGTCAAAGGCCACGGCGGAAGGACTGGGATGCTGTTCGCCGCCGGCGAGATTGGGCGCCGGACGTGGCTTATGCTTGATGCTGAATGCTTGATACGTATACCTGGCTGCCATGCTTTCTCGTTGCTTTTCCTGCATCCTCTGGACTCTGGCCGACTTTGGTTTCTCGTCTCTCGCTTTCCTACTGCAGTAATAATTCTAGGTTGCTGGGGGGGAGGGGCTTGTATTCGCAGTCTAACAATTATTATGGATCCATTCACGCCCTTGCAAGTCGCGACCCCATGCCCAAACTCCAGTCCAACAAAGCCTCAAAAGTTACGCTCCCACCCTGGCCCTGGTCCATGCTCCGGCGGCCGGGAATACCCTGGTTCGACCGACGTCGCCGGTGCTTTCACCGCATTTTGGAGGTTCGGGGCCAGTGGCTTGCGAACAAACATGGCTTCTAGAGAAGGCCTTGTTGCTCCGGACGGAAAGTCGTCGGGCTTGCTGCTGCTGCTGCTACGTACTGCTGGGGCCGCATCCGCCTCGCGATCATGGCGCTCTTGGGTCTGAACCTGGACCCTCGCTGATCAGTGATAATCCTGTACATTACTACAACCTGTTATTGCGGCTCAACGTCACCGGTGTTTCGCGCCTCTTATTACTGCTGCGCCCGCCTCGGAAATACATGCCGTGGTCGTCGTGGCGGTTGACCATCTCGAGTCCTCCTCGGCCAGCTGTCAGTCATGCCCTGCCCGAGCTTCTGAGACTGCATCTTCATCTTTGGTCCCGTCCAGTTCTTCACTGCACTCCGTTCATCGGTCATCATCACTCCCGTCGGCGTTGATTAGTATTGGCATTGATATCGACATTCCTGCCTCTGCATCATCATCGTCGTCAACCTGGGGATTAGATTCCTGCTCCTTGTCCCTCCCTGCTCCCTGGCGGGGAGTCTCCAGACCTCAAGCCTCCAGCCTCAAGCCTCAACCTAGCCTCAAGCCTTAAGCTCCACTGGCTCCTCTCGCCTGGACCCCTACCACCCCGGGGCCACCTACAGCGCTTGAGCACCTAGAAACCACCTAACTTCCGCACACCCCCACCATCTCCCGGGCTCCATCCCAGGGCACCCATCACCCATCTCGCTGCCACCCGCCCGCGCTGGCGGCGTCCCGGCCATCTGGATCTGCCGACCTACACCTACACCTCGAGCACCACCACCTCCAGAAATAGGATTCACCACCACCACCACAATAACCTTTACAACAACAACCACAACCACAACGCCAACTCATACCCGCACTTCATCTCTTCTCAGCCTCGCCTCATCTCCAACTGCCGTCGCTTTCCGTCCTCACCCTGTGCTTCCCCGACGTTGCGCTCCCCCCCCTGCGGCTGTTCCCTCTCCTCCTCTGGCTCTCCCAACCCGCCAACTGTACGCCACTCTCCCCTCTTCGTCGACCCTCTCGACGACAAAGGACGACAACGGCGAATACCACAACGACACCACAGCAATACGGCCCCTTAGCCTCGCTTCACAGTCCGCTTTGGATCTATGAACAGTCGGCTACTGCCCTGCCTTCTTCTTGTTTCTCCTGATTACTCAAATCTCGCCACCTTCTCCGGCGCGACTTGAGCCTCAACCGCCACCTTGCGCTCTCTACACCCCCGGACCGTGTCGTCACTATTGCCTGCCACTCAAGCCGGTTACTATGCGCCAACGCCCAGCACCAAATTCCCCGAATCCCGTGTTGATGATGATAGCTCGTCGCTCGAATTGAGCGACGGCCGCTTTTCTCGCAACCCAGTCACTGCTGCTGCCCTCGCAGCACAGGTGACTATGCTCGGCCGCCTCTTACATCTTGGCTCCGGCGGACCGTCCGCTGTGCCGTCGCAAGCCCCAAGCAACATGTCGCGGCCCATCTCGTCTCTCGAGTCTGTTCAGGAGGATATTCACACTCGAAATCTTCTGTTTCCGGATGCTCACGCCCTTTACCAGCACCGCAACGACCAGGTCTTTCCGCTGTCCACCACGCCCACTACCCCGTCCACGTCGACCGCCAGCGCCTTCGACTACAGCAGCGAAGTTGACCTTGATGTTCGCGACGTTCGCGTCCTCATCATGCAGGATTCCTTTGGCCCCACCGGTGCCTCTCTTCTCTTCGACAGCCAGCCCGCCCCCGCATCGCCATCTTTGGAGCAACCCCCAGCTACTCAGGACCAACGGAGGTCCTTCACCTCAACGCGCAAGAGTAGCTTAAGCCAGACTGTTCGTCCTCTTGTTATCCAAGCCGAAACGCCCCAGCTGCCGCCTCGTCAGGGTGCATTTGACCGCCGTTCGTCGCTGCAAGGTCGAGGGCAGAGTGTGGAGACGGACGGGCAGCGAGCCGTGCGCGAGTATCGAGAGGAGCTGACAACGTTTTCGAGCTGCATCTTCGGAAACTCGGAATTGATGGCTTACAAGGGCACCTCGACCAAGGTCCATGTCGTTCCATGCGAACCCCGCGCTGCCGAGACGCCGAATGGTTTCATCGGCGACGGCCGGAGCTCCATCGGCCGCTCTAGCGCTCGCTCCAGCAAGCTCTCACAGTCCTACTCCTCTCAAACTGTATCCCCAACCAACGCCATGATATCACCCAACCTCAGTGCCCGCCACAGTGACAAGAAGAAGGTCCTCATCACTCGCCTGTTCCCGGTAAACCTCCCGTCTGACGACACAGAAAATGATGTTACTCCCCAAAGCCGGTGCTCAGATGAGAACAATGGGTTTCCCTTTCCGCCGCCCGGCGAAGAGGCCGTACCTAAGAAGAAGAAGCCTCAACCTAAGCAACGGCGGACTCCCATGTATGCGGTAGTGTTGGTGGTTCAGCTCCCTTGCTCTTCTGCATCGCGTCTGCCTCCGCCTGCCAAATCTGCTCACCGTGAATCAAGCTCTTACACCGATAACGAGTTCTTTCCCTCGTCGTTCAGCTCAGCTCGGCCATCTGGATGGACCATGGTCCCGTCCAACGCCTATGTTGATGCCGCAGAGTCAACATTCTCGGTTGACATGGAAGACAGAATCGACTCACTTACCCAGCACTGGGACATCATTATGAGGACTCTGACCCACCTCCAGTCTGTCGTAGCTACCGTTTTGGCGGCGATGTTGAAGCAGGTTGATCTATCCTCACCCGGTCCTGGCCCTTACTCGACTTCGGCCGCCTCCAATGTCGCTTTCAGGTCCCCGTCCTTTTCGGAAAGGCGTGGTGGTGAGATGCCCCGTGTGAAACCTCCGAAGAGTACGACGAAGTTGGTGTCACTATGGCCTAATTGTCTGGCGGACGATCAAGATATCGCCGGCGAGATAGAGGCTGCACGACACAGAATAGTCATGGGACTAAGTGCAGCAAGAGTGGTGACTGGCCAGGGGAGATGGGGGATCTGGCGAGACGAGGCCCGGTGGACCTCAAAATGGGCCGGAGGCGTCGACCGAGGACCATTTTTCTACAATCTGCTTACAGGGTTCCTAGCGACCCATACGGATTGGCTCCAAGCTCTTTGCCCAGCGACTTATCGAAGACGTCTTTTCTTACAACAGAAAAACAGAAGCGAAGAGGATTTATCTTTACCAGCCCGAACGATCATCATCTCCGAGGACAAGATGGCAGCCCGCCGTCTCATCTTTCTCTTATCCGCTTTCCTACCCGCAAACCAGCAGATGCCCAGCACTCGGACACATCGGCCCAGCACTTCAACATCAGTTGGCGGGTTTTCGCATTCTCCCCCCACTTACATCGTTCCGGTTCTTAGAGAAGAGTCTCTACGCCGCAAGATTAACCGTCGCACAGGCCTTCGTCGAGCTTCTCACTCTAGAACAGCAAGTCAAAGCGCGAGGGCCTCGGCGGTTCCCCTACAACTTGCCCATCTGACAATGGAACGGACCCACGAGAGGCGCGTATCTGATGCCGCTTCCATCCGAACCTCGAACCTACCGATATCAGGAAACGACTTCGTAAGCAGAAAGAGCAGCGCCGCTACTACCACGACAATAATGCCCGAGACCACAATGCCACACTTCTCCACTACGCAAAGACCCGAGGGTGGGCACAGGAGACAGCGCCCAAGTAGCAGTGGCAGTGTTGCGGCCGAGGACTTGAAGCGATCGTTGAAGCGAGGGGAGAGTTCCGGGCAAATCAGCAATGCAAGCTCTGACTCTCGGAGTCAAGGATCCAAATGGGGTAGCGTCATCAGTGGCTTGTGGAGTGTTCGCCGCCGAGACTCGACAAATCTTAGTACCGGTAGTTACAGCCAGGGCGATCCGAAATCACCTACCAAGTCAAACTTTGGACGTGATAAGCTATCGCAAATGGTCCGCGAAGACTTGTGTATCGACGAAACGATGGCTTCCTCTTCACGAGATCCCCGCCAGTCGATCGATGGTAGAGAGTATGGGACGGCGCGAGAATTTGCCGGGCGTCGTCGGGAGTCATCCGTCCTACAAGATCGTACACCCGACCCGAACAGCGCCTTCGAATCCCCTGTCAAAACCTCCATTAACGCTGACGATGGCATCATCGACGTCGACGTTTCATTCCCCGACTACATCACGTCGTTCGAATCGGCTATCAGCTCTCCATCGAGTAGTGGCTACTTGTCTACGCCAGGTCTTCAGGGCGGCCTCGACTCGTTCGAGCAAGCATCGCGACTATCCGTTGACGGGGACTTGCCCCTGAACGCTGCCGGCTGGCTCAACCGCTACCATCCAGACTTTGCCGTTCAAGCTATTCCCCCGCAGGAAGATCTCATGGAACAGGTCAAGGCATCCCTCCGCGCTGAACCGACCCCTGCACCTACGTACCCATTAACCGGCGATCTGACCGAGCGCTGGGTCGACGTGAGCTCTGTTATAATTGCGGATACCACAACAAACAGCATCACCCGCATATGCTATCGCCGACTCGTCAAGCCAAGAGCACCGGTTGATAGATCAAGCAACGGTCAGCATGGTGCATCCTCCTACCAAGGCGCCGCACTCTTAACTCCGTCGATTTTACCATACGAGACACAACTAGAGGAGGAGTGGGTCGAGGAGCCAGTTCGATTCCCGGACGAGGCCTTGACAGAGGCGGTGGAACGGGTCATTAGCCTCAACCAGGACACCAGCAAAGACAACTCGGTGGCCTCCTCGCAGACGCCTAGCGAGGTCCGGAGGAGTATCGACGAGGATGGTCCAGAGCCCGTATCAGCACCAGAGCCGACGCAACCGCCAATGACGACCCTAGAAATTCCCCGAGTACAATGCAAGACTGTCGTTCTCTCTGCTCTAGAAGACACGATACGTGACGTCCTCGATACACGGGACAAGGGAGAGGAAGCAGCAAGCAACGGACACGGTCACGCACATGCAAGCAGCAAGAGACTCTACTCGAACTTATTACGCGACGCCGTCAAAGGATGGCTAGACAACCTCGACATGGTCGATGTGTGATCAAAATGCCCCTTGTCGAACGCGAGCGACCTGCAACGGCGCAACTTAACGACTTTTACGACTCATTTTTCCTTTTTCACCTCGGCGTTTCCCATCGACAAGCGTGTCCGCCCATCGCATGGATGTACCATCACTGTTTCTATCAAAGACACCTCAAAATGATACCCCCTCTGTGCGTCCCCGCGCGCACACAAGAGATCTGGAAGTAAGGCCTCGGCCGGTAGGCTATGAAACAAACTTACCAACTGGCTTCTTCCATTCCTCCCTCTTGCTTTTTCTCGTTCTGCGTTCTGCTTGTTTTTTTGCCGTCGTTTTGAGACGCACGTTCTGGGCATATCGAGTGGGAGGATCTCCTCTTTTAGGAGGGTTTCGATATGGCTTCCCGCTAAGGTTGCCCTTTTCAAGGGGCTGGCGTTGCGCGAGGGAAGCGGTGGCTATCTAGCGATGCAAGATATTAGCTCTTAGCTACGGGAGTAGTAGACAGAAATTTCAGAGCGCCTGTGCCTTTCACGTCTTAGTCTGTTACGTGACGTCTTATTATAACCAGTGGACGACCACTTACTACGCGCACCAGGCTTCACTCGAGGGTCTAGCATCCCAATGACACAACCCCTGCACCTCCATCTTAGCGACCCAAGCCCTCGGGACGCCCCAGATAAGCCCGTCGCGTGGTGTCTCAGCCTCACGCGTGGGGGGACACATGTTTAAATCAGCCGAGGGGTGTGCGGTTTCCAGACGAGCAAGTAAATGTACGTGTTTTTGGAGCATAGCTCGACTACCAAACGCCCAACAGCCACCATACCACTCACTTCTTCTTGTGCACCGGACGCGCGTTCTTGGCCTTCTTGCGCTCCTTCTCGATACGCGCCTTGCGCATGTCGTGCATGCCCTTGAGCTCCTTCTTGCTGCCGGAGCCGTCCTTGAAGCGGCCGACGCGCTTCTCGCGGGCCTCGTCGACACGCTTCTTGCGGACCTGGAAGTCGTCGCGGTACTTGTCGGCCTCCTTGGGGGCCGTCTCCTGGCGGTGCTTGTAGCGGGCGCCCGAGGGCAGCTGGCCGCCCGAGCCGGGCTTCTCGGCCTCGCCGACGTGCGGCAGCTTGCCCATGCGGTTGGCCTTTTTCCAGCGGTCAAAGCGGCCGCTCTGGAAGCTGGCTGCGATCTTGACGCCGCTCTCGCCGCGGATCATCTTGGCGCCCTTGGAGCCGTCCTCGTCGTTCTCGCGCGAGACGTACTTCTTGCCCTTGGCGTCCCAGCGCATCTTCTGCCGCGTCGGCGCGGCGAACGACTTGGCGTTCTCGTCGTTGGTGAGGTCCATCGTCACATCGCGCGCTGCTTCCACGAAGCTGGAGCCTGCTCCTCCCGAGTGGACGCCGTAGCCGCGCTCTTCGGCCACGTTGGTTGTTCGGGGTGTGTAGGTCATGAAAACTTCCGAGTCTGCCCAATTCGTCTGTCCCTTCTTGGACGTAGTTGCGTTGGAGACGGTGACTTCTAGGTCATCATCTGTATCAACCTCCTCCAAGGCCTCTGCCATCTCGTCGTCTTCGTCTTCGTCCGAGTTTGCGTCCACCTGCACAACAGCTGGTCCATCGTCGAGGTCGTCGAAATCCTCCTCTTCCTCAACCTTAACCTCCTTTCTCCTAGGCGTGATCTTTGCTCGTAACTGTTTCATCATCTCAGCAGCCCGGGTATTTGACCTGTCCCCATGTCCAACTTCAAAGATCGTCTCATGGGGCTTGAAGCCGCTAATCCTTGCCAACATGTCTGATCGTGCTTGCTCCAACCCATCTACATCCTGTCCGAAAAGCGGGTGAAGTTGCATCCAGCCGTCGGATCCCACGACCTCCTTGGCACGCTTTGCACTCTGGCCCGAGGCCGAATTTCTGGTTTTGAGGTATAGTTTCTCTGCTTTGACAGAGACTTTTCGCAAGTTAACGAGGTCTTCGCTCTCGTGAAGAATCTTGTTGAGCCACTCGACATGTATTTCAACAGAGTCCCGCTTCAGCGCTCCAGTGACGACATCTTCGACATACGAGGGGTTAGTCCCCTCTTGGCCAACGATAAGCCTCTTTCCAAGGAATAGCTGCAGGTCCAGGAGGTACGGGCAATCGGTATCCCTCACAAGACTGTAACTCCAACCTCTATGACCAGCTCGAGCGGTACGTCCAACACGATGGACGAAAACCTTGGGCTGCGGCGGGAAATCGAAGTTGATAACGTTGGCCAGCACAGGAATATCGATACCTCGAGCCGCCACGTCTGTCACGACCAGAATGTTCGTCTTTCCCGCTCGGAACTCATCGACCTGAATTCGTCGCGCAGTCTGGTCTAGGGATCCATAGACGTAAGAAACGGCGAAACCTGCCGATATGAGCATGTTTGCTAGGTACTCCACATGATGTTTCGTTGCCGTAAAGATGATGGTCGAATGCTCAGTCGGCTTCCCACCGGCAGATTCTGAACCTCGCTTTCTCTTCTTTGAGTCGTCGTCGCGGCGCGGGGCTTCAGGAGCTCCGACCGGCATCTTGATAACGTCGTGGAGGATGTGTAGGAGGGAGCCTTCCTTCTCGGCACTTTTCACTGAGAAGAAGGCACTCTCTAAATCGGGAGATATTTTCTGTTCCGCATCAAGTCGCACCAGGCTAGGGTCCTGGAGACCAGCACGAGCGAACTCGACCAAAGAGGCTGGTAGTGTTGCAGAGAAGAGTAGACTTTGTCTGGAGGGAGGAAGGGCGTGAAGAATCTCGGTCAACTGTGTCGCAAAACCCATCTCGAAAAGTCGATCAGCCTCATCAAACACAACATACTTGACCGAGGAGAGATCCAAGTTCATCTCGACCTTGAGATGCAGAAATCGGCCCGGTGTTGCGATGACAATATCTGGGTTGGCAGACATGAAACCAAACTGTTCCTCCAGAGCATCACCACCAACCAGTAGTACGCACTTGAGATCCGTACCGCGGCTGAACTCCTTGACAACCTTCAGCGTCTGTATCGCAAGTTCTCGAGACGGGGAAAGAATGATCGCTCTCGTTCCGAATCTGGCGCTATGGGCACGTAGTCGCTCGATCATCGGGATCACAAAAGCTGCGGTTTTGCCGGAACCAGTTCTTGCCATGCCAACAAGGTCCTTTCGTTCGAGAATAAGAGGAATCGCTTTTCGCTGAATCGGAGTCGGGACCGAGAAACCTTTTCTTGTAATTGCCTTCAAAAGATGGCTACTAAGGCCTTGGAATAGTTAGCATCTTTGACCACGGAGATGGAGCGGCTACTTACCCATGGCCTGGAAGCCTCCACCCTTCTTTACCGTCTTTCCCTTCAAGTTTCCTGTTTTACGGAAAGAAGCCGCTTGCTTCAACGCAATGAAAGCCTCGTCGCCGTCGTCATTGCCTGCGTTCTGCGCATTCATGATCCCATCGAAGTCGAAGTCGAGCCCGGTCTTGTCGTTGCGAGCCCCATTGTCGCCATCACCGGGGTATAAAGAGTTAAAGATATCCGGCTCCGGCTCCGAAGGGGCCGGTGAAGGTGCGCGCCGATACCGAGACATCGTAGGCGAGTATGTTTTAAAGAGTAGAGTCGGCCGTTTGTCTGTTAGCGGTGGTGAGAGCTTCAGACCGATGGCTGCCGCAGCCAATTTTTTTCTCTGGAGACGATATCCTTATCTTATCGCCGCGGGGCAAAGTGGGTCTTGCATTGCCGCATTGCATTCCAGGAGGAGCGACCACCAGGTCCGAACTCAGCAAGTGCCAAGCACATGTTTTTACAGCGTCACTCAACACTCCTGATCCAACCACCATCTCCTTTGTCTCCTATAATATACACGCCGCAACCGCACTTTCGAAGCCCTCGAAATGGCCAGCAAAGACACAAAAGAGGACGACAGCGATGCGCTCGATTCCCTCGTGGCGGAGGCCAAGGAATTTGACAAGGTGAGCTCGTGACTAGCCACCACCGCGCGTCAAGGCATGATCAATGCTAACGGGTCTTTAGGATGCTGAAATCGATCGGATATTGAGGGCATTCCGCCTCGATGCGTAAGCTCTATACGAATCTTGCGCCAAGAGCTCTCAATTCTAACTATTTGGTAGATACGCCGTGCTCGACCTCCAGCCTGGTGTTCCCGAATCCGACATCAAGATGTGCTACCGCAAGAAGTCTTTGCTCATCCACCCCGACAAGACCCGAAACCCGCAAGCCCCCGACGCCTTCGATCGGCTCAAGAAAGCGCAGACAGAACTCATGGATGAGAAACACCGCGAGCGACTCGACGAAGCCATCGCCGACGCCCGCATGCTGCTAATCCGCGAGAACAAATGGACCGTCGACAGTCCGGAGCTCAAAACGGAAGACTTCAGCAAGCAGTGGCGCGAAAAATCCAAGATGGTGCTCATTGACGGCGAGCATCGCCGTCGCCGCCAGGTCAAAGCCCAGATGCAGGAGGAGGGTCGCGAGCAGCGCCGCGTGGACGAGGAGGTCGAGGAGCGCAAGCGCAAGCGCCAGCACGAGCAGGACTGGGAAGCCACGCGGGATGTGCGCATTAGTAGCTGGAGAGAGTTCAAGGACAAGAAGTCCGGTCGCGGACCCGAGAAGAAGAAGAAGAAGCTAAAGCCCATTGGCTGACGGCGACGAGTCTCGGCGCTGGGAAGACGAGAGGACGGTGGAACGCTGAACTGTGATATCTTGGTGGTCTGTGAGTTAATAATGATAATGAACGTGTTTGGACTCTAATCGGTGCAGAAAGAAGACGCGGTGTTGGTATCGCGCGATGGCAATCCTCATCCGTGGATCTCGAGGTGAGTACCAAGGCCACCACACATGTCCCCGTGCATACGTTCTGAAGTGACTACCTCAAAAACTCTCCCATCTAGCAGATCCAGCCATCGCTTAGTTCATTACGCAGAGCGCCTTGTGATTACATGCTTAAAGTACAAAAATGATGTGAGGAGAGTGGCCTCCGTCGGAGTGTTTCAGCCCCGTCATTCTATGCTACAGTATTATTATACAATAGATCCGAAGCACTTGGCAGATCTACATGAGCAGTCAGGTGGTCTCTCACCTTCCATTACGCCATATAAGTAATTTCAACCCTTTTGAACACCAGTCCAATGCACTCCCCCTCTAGAATGAGTTCCCAACGCGCATATGATACAGTCCGAGGAGGGATCAGCTCGACTCTTTCTTCGATTCTTCGTTAGGTTTCTTCGAATCCTTCTCCTTACTAGAAGAGCTCGAGTCGCCCTCGGACGTTTTTTGTTCACTGCCTGTCTTGGTTTCGCCGTCCGGCGTCTTTTGGTGCGCAGCGTTGCTTGTCAGTGTGTGCCACATTGACTTGAGGAAGCCTTCGTTCTTGTGCGCCTCCGAGGCATTCGGGTCTACTTGCGAACTAAAATGGGTCAGTTCGATAGTTCAACAGCAAGGACCAGCATTCTTACCTTGGTGACGAGACATTCATCACCCGCTTGGCGGTCTTGTCGCCCATCTCGTCGGCAAGCATCTCGAGTATGGTTCGTTGGTTCGCACTTAGGTACTTGGGCATAGAAACGCGGAAGTCCACCTTCAAGTCGCCAGTGCCCCCTCGTCGCGCACCGAGACGCTTCATGCCCATGCCGCCGAGTGTCACCTTGTCCCCGGTATTGGTGCCTGTAGCGACCTTGACGTTGACCGATCCGTCTAGTGTGGGGATCGTGACCTGGCCGCCCAGCATTGCGGTAGTGAGCGGGATAGCCGCCGTGTAGTGGATATTGGCACCGTCTCGACGGAACTTGGGGTCCTTGGCGACTCGGACGAGGACGTAGAGATCACCGGTTTGACTCCTGGTATTGGGTTCGGCCGAGCGTCCAGTTGCGGGAGCGTCGCCTGCTCCGTCTACCCTGAGCCGCATGTTGTCTTCGATACCACCGGGGATTTCCACCGTTATTGTCTTCCGTTCGCGCACCACACCATTACCCGAGCAAGTCCGGCATTCAGATCCTTTAGGAATTGCTGATCCAGTACCTTCACAGGTGCCGCAAGTCGAAGCCATCTGGAAACCTCCTTGCATGAAATGCACACGACTTCCGGTTCCATTGCAAGACTTGCAAGCGCTTCGCTCGGAACCCTTCTTCAACCCACTACCAGAACATGTTCCGCAAGGAGCCAAAGGCGTAATGTTGATCGTCTTCTTCGTGCCCTTGGCAGCCTCCATAAAGGTGATGCTGGCTTGAACTTCGATATTGTCGCCAACAAGAATCTCCTGCTGGTACTGGTTTTGTCGCCCGCCGCGGCGGCCTCCAAAGGGGCCTTGCTGTCCGGTGAAGGCAGAGAAGATGTCCTCGAAGCCAAAGCCTCCACCGAATCCGCCCTGTCCACCGCCGAAAGGGTGCCCTGCTCCGCCAAATGGGTCGCCGCCGGGCGCTCCGCCAGGATTGAAGCCAGCAGCGCCATACTGATCAAACTGCTCCTTCTTCTTAGGATCGGATAGGATTTCGTAGGCGGATTGGATGTCGGCGAAGCGATCCTTGGCATTGGCGTCCTTGTTGGTATCCGGGTGGTATTTCTTGGCGAGACCATAGTATGCCTTCTTGATATCCGCGGGCGTTGCACTCTTGTTGACACCGAGGGCTTGGTACGGGTCCTTCTGCGACAGGGAGTTCGTCGTGTGGAATAACTACGCAGAGATCAGAAACCCAATTCATGTATACCAAGTTCGATCTTACTCACTCGTTTTGACAAGGAAGCTTTTGAGTCTTTCCGAAGCGTCGGTCGATCGCGAGGGCCGACATGAGACGCAGCCGTATGGAGATGCGCGCCTTTGCTTAAACATTGAAATGTCGGGCCGCAGAGATGGCTTTGCGCCAGGACTCGCGCCGGAGCCGCGACCTTGGTCAAAAGGCTAGAATTCATCTTGTTTCACAGCGATGCATTTGTCCCGGAGCGGAGGGATAGGGAAGATAATGGCCAAATTGGCGACTCGCTCCAGTCGTTACTCGGAAATTCTTTGGCCTTCGATCGAGACTTATCCAATCCCAAACTTTTCTGCCGGGCTTAAGCCGAGGAGTCGCTGTCTGAGGCACCAACTTCGTCATAGGCCGACGCCGGCGGCTCGGCCAATGGCTCTTCGGCTAAAGCTCAGCTGTTCGAGACAGATGCCGACTAAAAGCCGAATCAACGATGCATCATTCATTGACGACAAAGCTCGTGATTCTACGTGACTTAAATACCTTTTGACGGGAACCCTAGCTCATCTTTCTTCCGCAGAGTATCCACGAAAAGGTTAATGCTGGCGTGGTCCGTTATGTCTTCCAGCTTGTTTCGCATCAGAATCTATGCCGAGACTATCCCGCGTCGCGCGTAAAGCCGACCGTTAATGATGTCGCGACGCTCCAACGATGTGGTGCTGGTTTCTGAAGAAAGGGAAACTAGCATCATGACGTCGGAATCTCCCGCCCAACGACACAAGACTGTCAAGTTCACTTAACTTTTAGAGCTACTAGTTGCGTGTCTCAGGTTCAGAAACTTTCCGAAACACACGCGACCTGAGCATAACCATGGTCTCAATACAAGCCACTGTCGAATGCAAGCGGCTCAGAAATGAACTTCGAATGCAAGCGGCTCTGGTATGAAGATGAAGCGACTCGCCTGCCAGGGAAATTTCCCCAAGGTATACATGTACGAATCGTGTAGAGATATATATCAGCCACTTCTAAACGTGCAGCAACTGTTCCGACATTTTTCAATATCTGTCGAATACATAGCCTAGCGAAAGTGCTGTGAATGCACAATCACCAAACCAGCCACCAGGCTACGTGAAAGGCGTAACTACTCTAAACATTGAGTGAAACGGACGAACATCCAGTTTATTTGACAAAATCAAACGATACTGAGACTATCCCAATGGTATACGGCCTTAATACCGATCATGCCGCGTGCTCGAATTCGAGCAGGTATTGCCAGATTCCCTCCAATAACGCCAAAACACCATATACTATGCCCATCTAAACCATATCGGCTCAGTCCTCTATTCCGCTATTGTCCCCGTCTGTTGTTTGGGGTCTGGTTTTGTGTCGTTCCGAATTCTGTAAATAAGGTCGACGATCACATCGTTCTCTTGGATGCCAACGCCGTTGAAGTGTTTCCGTACCGTGAGCGCGAGGCTCTCTTTGCTCTGCCGTCGGGCTTGTCGACGGCGCACCATTGTGGGAGAGTGGATGCCAATGCCGTTCGGCTGTGACAGGATCCATTGGTGGTAAGGGTTGGAGAAGGAGGTCGGGGTGTTCAGGCGGTGCTCGCGACGGTAGGCATGGAGGACGTCTCGGTCGAATGAGGACCAATGGATCTGCCGAGAATAGAGTTAGCAAACCTGAAGCAGAGTTCATGAGAGGGCACCGGGGCGAGGTGAAGTAGCTAGGAGCGATCAGCAGAACACAGCGACGTGAACGAATCGGGGGAGGGGAGAGGGGAGACCAACACTTGGAGGCACCACTTCAGCGACTGGCAGCGCAGGAGCAGAAGTCGCGGCATTGGTCACCTCGCGAAGATGCGAGTTCCCGGTGCCACTAGCCCCACGGCGCATCTTGGTAGAGCCATGGCCGTTGCCGTTCTTCTCCTTGTGGTTGGGGCCGTCCGACTTGGAGTCGTCGTGGTTGCGGGAGGATTTTGCAGGTGGCATGGCCGACGGATGATCGAACCCGAGATGCGCGGTCAATGGGTGTGTTTGGTATATGCGAGAGGAGAGAATGGCGCGGTATTGAAGTCCAGACGGGAGCGCTTCAGACGGTAAGAGACAGTAGCGAGGGCATGTCTTGTGTCTTGTCGTGGAGTCGTGAGCGACGGCGGAACGAGGAGGAGAATGGAGATTGACCGGCCTCGGGGCATGGGCAATGGGAATTTTCGGGTGGACGCGCTGATCAGTGAGGGACGCTGAAGAGTGCCACCACGTCACTGCAAGTGCTGCGGGCGAGTCACCAGAGCGCCAGGTGACGGGAGGTGGGGCTCCCCGCCGCTTTGTCGTGCCATTTTTGGAGAGGTAGCGCCGACCCTCAGCGTTTCTGACGTTTCGGGACGGTGTTGTTGGTGGTCGTCTTTGGGTTGGGAGGAAATGAAGCCGATGAATTGAGACGTTGAGCCTCAGCTGCTATTGACGATAGAGCACGGAACCCATGGGAGTTATCTTCTGCCCGCGATGGCTGGTGAGTTCTCTCCCCATCTTGTGTTTCGTTCGAGGTGCGGAAGGTTCGCCAACCACCTCCCCAAAGCGTCAGCGGAAGAAGTCCATTATTGCATCGTTAACAAGGGTCCCAATATGAAATCCAGTGCAACGTGCAAGGCCAGGCTTTTCCGTTCAGGGCCTTATTTCCAATGGCGCCGCTGCTGCTTCTGTCGACGCGGCCGTTGGAGGTCTCAAGGAATTGATGGAAGGGCATTGATGTCTCCAGCAGTCATGTGGTCGATGCTCAAACCTGAAAGCCCGTGTGCTACTGATGAACCCCGTCGCCGCGAAAAGGAGCTGGATACCACTTAATAATCACCCGTCCGACTAACACTCGGACTAGGCAATGACTCCATCCACCACGGCACTCCATCGTCACACGACAGAGAGGTGCCTTCACGCTTTCGACGCTGCAAGAAGCACGCGCAACAAGTGGGGAGACGCCCGGTCCCAGTAGCTCGGAGCCGTCAAAGGGAAGTTGCTTGGGAACCCCCACGATCCCCACGCTCCGCTCCCGGAGTGGGCCGTGGGGGTTCCAGGTTGGAGAACATCCGCCGCGGCATCGCCACTTAAGCTTTGTGGTGCATGGCACTGCGGAGCAAGACGTAGACGTAGACTTATCAATCTCCTTTCGTGTCTCTTCTCTCACTCCGCCGTGACAATCTAGAACATCAGCTCCGTTATTCCGGCGGATAATATATCGCTCCATACGCTTCAGCGGTCTGAATCCTTTCTCCCGGTAAACTTGCGTGGCGCTCGAAAATTTCGTGAAGGCGCTTTTACTAACACGCTTGTGGTTCTAGAAATTGCTTCTGGGAGACGTTGGGCAGAGATTCGGTAATGAGGCGCTGTTATTGTTCCAGATCTCCTCCTAGAGTCGTGATCACCGCCGAGGGTCCGGCTCCTACTTACTGGTACCTTAGCTATAAGTGCAGGACACAAGTTGATGTCATCCAAACTACAAATATGCCATCGCATGTAAGACATCCCATTATCTACCTGCCTACCTTCATGTTAAATGACTATATCGGCATCATGCTTGAAACCACCAACTAGTAATGGATATGTTGGATTTCTGTCACTAAACAACCTAGCTCTTGTCTCTTCTGACTTCGGTTTGCACTTTTTTAAACCGGTGACTACCTGTATTCCGCTCGCCACATGTACTGAAGTCCCGAGCATCCCGAAAACACTTGAAGAGCCGTTAGTTTTGCAGACGAGGCTGTCCTCAATAAGCTGCTATGCCGTTAGTCTCTTTCCAGCGACCGAATGAGAAAGGCTCTGTCGTCTCGATTCTAGCCAACAGTTCGTCGCACTACTGCACCACGCCGAATGCGTAGATCTCCCTCTCTCTAGCCCAAGGGACGAACCCCCTGGTACGCCAACTTAGCTCCCCCTATTGGGCGGCGTCTCGATGTAGCCGTCACTGGCTGCAAATTCCGAATTGTCGTCACAGCCGCTTGACGCGGGATATTGATGGAGGAGCGATGGACGGGCGAGGGGGTTCATGTCAGGGACGATGCTTTCGTTGGGTGTCGGCTTACTATGAATTTAGGAGTGATTAAGATGGTCTCCCAGTTCCGAAACTGCATGTATCAAGTAATGGTGGACAAACGGTCTTGCAATGGATATGTTTGGTGGCGGCAGGTAGGGTAAGCTGCTCATGTTGAAAAAACAGCAAGCTTCTCAAGAGGAGATGACTTCAGTGATCCAAAGAGATGGTCGCAAAAGGCTTCACCGGCTTCATCAACAGATCGCGCATCAGCTGCTGTGCACACCCGTCTAGCCGTATTTGATCGTAGTTGCATGGGACGCCGATTCCATTGCTTACACCAACAGCGTGGCGTACGGCCGATGATGTGGAAAGCCTCAGCTCAAGCTCCAGGGCGATCTGGTAAACCCGGGTTTCATTACGTGGAGAAAATAGTTTCCAAGTGCTAACAGCAACGCCATGATGTGTATCTGAGCAGATTAGCGACACGGGGAAAAGGGGTCAGACCGTGGCCTGTACACGATAGGCGACAAATCAGGCCTCGTCAGATGTACAGTATGGTATAGACTGTACGCATCGCTAGGCCTGGACTACTTCTGGAGGCCTGGGACATGCGCCCTGTCTCAGTCAAGGGCTTTCTTGGTAAACGAGAGATGAATTGATGATGGCTGGTCATCACTCGTTCAGCCCGGTCTGGAGAAGCGCAGAATCCGGGGTGTGTGGGTCGCGGGCCGGCCGAGTCCCTGGAGCGGGGCCCGTGTCACCAATCCCGCATCGGCCGCTTACCACCTGCCACCCACGGTCCATCCCACTCCCACTCCCACGCCCATCGCCCATCGCCCATCGCGACTGGGTTCGTATTTTGTACGTTGGTTCATCATAGCCTCGGGCTCGGGACTTTTGGGGGCTTTGGGGGGAGGGGGCCCTTAGGTAAACTGGTGGATCGCGTTTCGACCTAGAGCCCTATTTTAAGGCTGTCGAAGCTAACGACGGCACTTGTTTTTGCGCCGTTCAGCCTTTACCCTCTAGTAGTTCCAGCGTCTCGAGCTCTGTTGGTGCTCATCAGGCCTCATCGCCATGATCAAAACCCCCCACAGGACTCCTCAGAGGACTCGTCAGAGGGATCGTGTTGTTGTCTCTCTCCTCGCCGTGCAGTTCAGCCGAACAGTTGGAATGACTCGTGTAAAGTGAGGTAGTGTCGGTTTGCCTTCTTTACCGGAGGGTTTAAAACCGCCAATAGCTTGAGCCGCCCCCGTCTCCCCACCTTTTCGCAGCCGAGTCGTCCTCATGTTCTCCGACCTCATGAGCATGCCACCTTGGCCAAGGGGAATCGGGTGTTGAAGAAAAATGACGCACCCTTGTTTCTTTGTCGAAGAGCATAGACCATTAAGCATTGAGCGTTATGGACTCCCAGCTTTACCATCAAACTCTCCTAGTGTTCGGAGAGTACCCGTAGGATGGTAAGATGATAACACTGCCGCCGACATTCACGCGACTTGATGCTTGCCCACCACTTCAAGACCCGGGAGTCAGGTCATGACCTGGTTCGGAATGAGTAGACTTGATATCCACTGGTTAGTATCCAGAAATCTTCAACAAAAGGCTGATTGTGGATTGTTCGGGCCTTGCTTTTCTTTCCTTTTGACGAGTATATCGAGATCTAGATTCCACTTCCAACGCCTTCGGTGAAACAGGCTAGTATTCGTCAAGCTTCTCCGAGTCGACGACAAAGCAAAACCATCGAGAGATCGCCAACTAGACGACGTCTTGCTGCTAGGTAGGCTTTGAGATTGGGCATTGCCTTCTTTCTTCCGTAAGCCCTCCGATGATCGCTCACATCCGTTGATGAGGGGCCCAGATGGACATTTCGGGAAATCCCCGAACATGTTGACGTGCCCGACGGCGGCCGGCTGTGATTCAGCATCACCCCGCATAGCGCGTAACTCTTGTGGTGAAGGTGGTGTCTGAACACATGTACTTTGCATTCCGCGAGATGGTGGGTGTGTCGGTACGTACTCGACACAGTAATGCGGCACAGTTGCAGGCAAACTGGCCCAGTACGATCCTGCGCCTTCATCTCATGTCCAAGGGGTCGGTTCCGCCCCTCCCCTGCTCCAGTGAAGAATCACGTCTGCTGTGATCACGGCGAGGAAGAATGCCGTGCCGTCCTTAGGGAGAAGTGCATATTGGCACTCGAGCACGTCCTACCCGTCCCCACTCACTCCGATGAGCCGGAAGGGCACGCCATTGCTCATGCCACCACGAGTCCAGGACAAAGATGGTGATGAAGCTAGAACGGGCCGTTCACTAGGAGCACATCAGGCAGGCCTAGGCTCTAACAGCGCAGTGACATGACGAGCCAAGGCAGAGCAGAGCTAGAGCGGCGTAGCCCGACGACCAGTTCGAGCTGGAGGCAGCGGCGGCGGCGTAGGGGCCGCCCACGGATGCTCGCTTGGCACTGGCAGTGGAGGCGTGGAGGCCAACGGACGGCGGACCGACGCGCGCCAGCCACCAACGGGACCAACAGCATTACACGTCCATTGTCAATTTGTCCCTCATCAAAGGCGTTCCCGAGTCGACGCCGACGAGCCCTTTCTTTCGACGCAGGGCTTCGGGGAGGGGGGCCTGTCGTCCTGTCGGTGCGTGGCCCATGCTTTCTGCTGGCAAAACCGAATGCAGGAGCATGGAAATCTTCCAGCTCGGAACCCTCGACAAGCCTCAACGAATTCGTACGGTACAGCCAGCGACGTTAGTCCTCGCTTCGTCAGCCGTCTGCTAACGAACGGACTCAATGGACCCCAATGTCCATGGGCTTGTATGTAGCCTTGTTTCCATCCAATGTCGGCATGTCCACACCACCACAGCCCAACTTGCCAACTTGCGCATGGTGACAATACTGTACCCATAGTCCCGTACTCCGTAGCAAAGTCGGCAGACCCCTGGCGGGCAGCAAGCCTGTGGCCCCGGGCCCCGGCCGCTAGCCTCTGCTGCACATCAGGTCCGGATGCTGCTGGAGCAGAAGATCCCTGAACGGGCAGCCCTGGGTCCCTGTCGACTCCCCTGGGCTGGGGCAACTGACGACTGGGACTCCCTACCAGACGCTACTGTAACAGAGGCGGATGTGGAGGGTGGAGGTGGTGACGGGAGCCCTGAAGTGAACTGCTGTGGACTTGATGGTTGTGATGCATGGATGGTGGTGGTGATGGCGATGCACTGGAGCGCGGGCAGACGACCCGGGGCACGCTGTACAAGTACATGCCCGTACGCAGGCTGGGGGGGATACCAGCAGACGCCGGGGGGGAAGCGAACAAGCGCGTGAGTGCGCGGTATAACTACGAGGTATTGTAGGGTACCTTAAGCAAGGTAGGCATAAGTAAGGTAGTTAGTAGTTATTATTCAGTAATGCCGTAGGTAGGAAGGTCGGATTATTGTTGCTGAGATGGTTGCTTGGATCCATGCGACGGATGATCCAATGCCCTCTTGCCTCTGGCCTGCCTCCATAAGACCCCCACCCTACCCGCGTCCACGCGCTGCTGCCACTTCCCCAGAACACTGAACACACCCGTCCGACCTCCAACTGTCGCAACCCTTGGCCGAGACTCCGAGACTCGACGAATACATGTACATGTACGCCGCCTGGAGACGTCTGAATGCCCTCGCTCGAAGCTGCAGCATGCCCTGTTGAGGTACAGTAACCCTGAGCGCCCCCCGCGAGTCTCTTCCCGTTCCCCCCTCCACCTCCGGATTGTCGCCTTGCCTCGCCTCGACTCGCCCACCTCATGGAACGGCTGTCGTTTGTCGATCCTCGCATCCGCTGGAACCATCCGCTGGAAACTAAGCTCTAGCTATCAGGTCGCCGGTGAATCGCCCACCGTCGACGCCGCTGTCCGTCTCGTCGCGGCCTGTTGCACAACGAGACGCCATCACGATATCAATTCATGTCGGCAGACCGAATGGCTGGAGCTCGAGAATATCTACCAACCTGGCCTTCATCTTTGAAATTAATCAACCTTTCGTCTATAATATTCATACATGGTCCGGAAACTACATTTCATCGTCTTGTCCAACAGCGAATTTTCTTTGCCCGTGCCTTATTGGTGCTATATCCATCGACCTCGGTTCAATTTTCTACGCTGGCCACTTCTCTGTCGATTTACCTCTTAACGCAACTTTAACTATATATTGGCCTCCAACGCGATGCCAGTCTACATTCTCTGTAGCTAACAGGAATTAGCAGTTACCTCGTACTTACACCACTCTTCTTGGAGCGCCAGCGCTTGCTGCGGCTACTCGATCCGCCATCACGAGATCGCCCTGTTCCCCCGCCTGACCATTTGGACGAGTCGGTCGCTGTGCCTCTGCCTGCCATGCGTTAGGCGCAACCTCATATTAGTCTGGAAGGGCTGATCAAGAGACAAACCTGTGCCACCTGCACATAGCCTGGCTGTCAACCTCTGCGGCACGACTCGACTGGCACGACTCGACTGCACTCTCAACGGCGCCTAGCTGTGCACAAGGTCCCATCCGTTCCAGCGACCGTTGGCGAATCTAGGCTTGTTGGACGACGACTGCCCATATCGCGGACAAGCTTGCCGTACATACTGTAGCTCGCCCGTTGCCCCCTTCAAACCAACATCCCCGCCTCGACGGCTCTTTGCTGGTTCTCGTAGCACAGCACATCAGGTCATGGCCTCAATCCTAGCTACCCAACCCAGCGACGTGAAACCGATCCTCCCCATCTCCCCGGCTAGCTCCGGTACAATGGGAGCCGCCCAAAACGCTTCACCCGTCGATGCGGTGCAACATCACGAGCGGGGCCGTCGAAGAAGTCGCTCACCAGAAAACGATGGCCAGGACCAAGATGGGAAGATGGAGGAGAACAATGACGGCCACGGGGCCTCCTCGAATTCAGACGGCGCCGGGCCCTCTAGAAAGCGACGACGGAGCCGCAAAGGCCTCGACAAGAGATTTGAGTGCCCCGCCGAGGGTTGTGGGAAGAGCTACTCGCGGGCTGAACATTTGTACGTTTTGCAAAGAAACAGACAGGGCTGCTTCCAGTTCGTCCTGGGGCATCTTGAACTAACACGGACCAGGTATCGCCATCAGCTGAACCATAACTCCAAGCAGACGTATCACTGCAACTTTCCCAACTGCACGCGGACTTTTGTGAGAGGGGATCTGTTGAAGCGCCACATGGACCGCCATGCAGCCAAGGGCTCCCAACTCAACCAGAGGGATTCCATGGCTGGCCACATTGCGCCAAATATCGCTCCCGACTTCAGCTCACCGGAATTCAACAGGAACCAAATCGACTACACCAAGACCCGCCCGTCTCATCTGCCATATCAGCCACCACCGGATGCAGTCGGAAACCCGTATTCTCCCCTGTCCAGTACCCCTCCTGCAGTGTATCCGAACGGGGGAATGCCGAATGGCATGGACGGCTACATTCAAAATCAGACCTATGAAGCCGCTCATCGAAGCCAGCAACATTCACCAATCGTTTCGCAGCGCCCATCTATGCCCCCTGTCGCCCCTTTTGGAGCCATGTCGCCAATCCCGATCCAACAGAGATTTCAAAACGGGCAAAACACCGGTCCGCAGGCCGGACGAGCCTTCGTTGCACAGCAGAATGTCATGCCAATGAATCTGCCTCCTTCACAGTACTCTAACGGTCTTAATGCTGCTTCTCGTGACTCTGTACAGTCTTACGGTCCAACGACAACGGGGGAATACACGGAATCAGGAAATCCCCAGGCTAGTGAGATGATGATGCTGGACCAAATGGCTATGCCGGGAACCGTCCCTGTTTTCGGAGGTGACGGGGACCTCAACAAGTCGCCATATGTGGGAATGCCCGAGGATTTCATGGCTTACTTATTCAACTCCCCCGATCCATCAGCCATGGGACCGGACATGGGAAGGTAAAACAGACCACAACTCAGCGTGCAGCTCAATAAGCTTACACATTCTCAGTTATGGCGAACTTCAAAGCCAATTTACTGTCCCTTTTCTGGGGACCGACAATACCACCCCGGGCTATTTCTCGACAGCCCCGCAGCAGGTGATGGCAGTCAATAACCTCCTTGATCAGAATGTTCCGGAGGCTACCATTTCCGAAGAGAAGAGCCAGGAGCTCTATGACTTCATCAAGGAACGCTTTCACGAGAACGAGCATGCCCCGATTGAGCGCCAATGGGATAACATCCTCGAAGGCGATCGGACAAATAATGATCACATGTTGAGTAAGAGAATGATGCAAGCTTACATCGGTTCTTATTGGTATCACTTTAGCGACCAGATGCCAATCCTTCACAAACCAACCTTCTCTCCTGACAAGACGCCCAACTTACTTCTACTGGCCATGATAACGATCGGAGCTGCTTGTCTCGACAGGACTCACGGCCACAAGGTGACGAAGGCTGGCGCTCAGCTGTCCAACTTTCTTGCTTGGCATTTACGGTGGGACATATTCATGAATGTCAACTTTAGACCCCCGGCCAAGCTCTGGATATTTCAGGCTCTGATCCTCTTGGAGCTGTATGAGAAGATGTACTCGACGAGAGAGCTACACGAACGGGCGCACATTCACCACGCTACCACCATCACCTTGATGCGCCGGGGACGTTCTTTGATTGGCAAGTCGACGCTTGACTCACCACCGAATCTTCGCGACTGCTCCAATGGATCCCGGCAGTCGTCGACTTCTAGTGTTGCCCCGACTCCGGATAAGTGGTGGAATCACTGGGTTACACACGAGTCGACAAGACGTGCGGCCTTTGCGGCCTTCATCATTGACTCCATCCACGCTACCATGTTTGGTCATTCAGCAGTCATGGTAGCTCATGAGATGAGGCTACCCTTGCCTTGTGACGAGTCATTATGGAGGGCAGCAAGCAGCGCCGAAGTCGGGAGGATCGAGTCTAACCTGATGTCCAACGGGATCAAGCCGATTTCGTTCTTGGAAGGCCTTAAGCGAACTTTGAGCAGCCAAGACGTGCAGACGACATCCTTCGGTAGGACCGTTCTGATGGCAGGACTTCTAAGTGTGTCATGGCATATGCATCAACGAGACCTTCAGGTCAACGTACTCGGTGGGGGGATCATCCAAGCTCTGGGCGGTCGCGACAGATGGAGAGCAACCCTGACTCGGGCGTACGATACTTGGAAGGCAGACTTTGACAAGTCGCTTCAACGCTTTGAGCCTTCAAGTGATCCGTACCGGGACGACGCTGCAAAAAGGAACGAGCACAACATTGTCTTCGAGAGCCGCACCGTCCTCCACCACCTGGCACACATGGCAATGCACGCCGACATTGTAGACTGCCAGATGTTTGCCCGCGCAAAACGGCTTCTCGGTCGGGCCATTGGACCTCAGGAGTTCAGCAGTGCGCAACGTCGGATCAAAGACCACTGGGCACACTCAGCAAGAGCCAGAGACGCCACCTTCTATGCTCTCAAGTTTCTCTGCTCCGTTCTAGCTCCTGATCAAGTCAGGGCGCCGCACGCGGGAGGCTACCATCTGGACGAGCCGTACGAAGCGCGCGATGACGTTCTCTTGAACAGGCCCTGGGTGCTTTACTTCGCCGCTCTGGTCGTCTGGTGCTACGGCTTCGCGCTGGAGGGGCCATGTCCCACCATCCCACAGCCCATGACTTATCTCGAGAAACGGCGACACATGAGGGAGTATCTCGTCCGATTCGGCACCATAGAGAACCCGGCGGATCTGCAAGGCAAGACGAGCATCAACGCCAACACGGCGCTCTTGATGGTCCTCCGGGACACCTTCCAAGACACACGGTGGGAGCTCCTGCACGAGGGCTCGACCCTCCTGAACAACTGCATCCTGCTCAACTCGGGCGGCACAGTGAACTAAACGACACGAGGTGAGGACGGAAGACGGTGGAAACGGTATATACGGGACGGCGCATGGGAAACTAACACGTCTACGGACGCTGGGAAACGGGGCTATCATACTGGGCAAAGGGGTTTTGATGGGATTTCTATACATACACTACTTTTGTGTGGCTATCTGGGGTGGCTTAAGATGATTGATTTGTTACGTGTACTTTAGAAATACCCCCTGTATCCTGCTTTCTTCTTCTGCTTTTTTTTTTCTCCCCCTTTTTGTTTCGCGACAGCGCGTTTTTTGGATACCATTGTGTTGTTTGCGGGAGACTTTCATTGACTCGCTGCTGTGGCTTGGCCATTGTGTGCGTTACATCCATGAGACGTCTATCAATGTGGTTCACGACTCTTGTCTGCGGCTGCGTGCCACGTCCCTGGTTCTATCATTATCATAACTACCTTAAGTATCCAATACTTGGTACAATATTAACGCCTACTTCCCGCGCCATAAGCTTACACTTCCTTACCACGACTTCCATGGAGAATACATTTCAAGATAAGAAGCGAACGTACTCCTAGTTCATGTGCACATGGTGTAACACGTCCCTCACGTCCAGCTCAGCATCATGTAGCAGTCCCGGCAACTCATTCGCCACCTCAACACCCTCAATGTCATCCACATCGTCGTCCTCCTCATCCGCTGTGTCTCCCATTTCGGCATCTAGGTCAGACGAATCAAGTTCGCCGAATTCAAAGGGCACCTCCTCGCCTGGAAAGTCGTCTGCTAGAACCGACATAGCGGGTTTAGGTCCCACAGCTTTCCAAAAGGCTGTCGGGCCGGCGGGGCCGTGCATGTCGTAATCACTGGATCAAGTGTCAGGGGACGTTATAGAAAGGGGGGAAGCAGTGAAGTTGGAGATGGGGTTTACCTGTCGAACCAGTTGCCGACTACGCCGCGGGCAGAGCGTACGCCGCCGACTTGGATGCCCTCGCTTCGCCACCGTTCTTGGCTGTGGAAAATACTAAAGGTTGTCCAGCGCACCTCACCCTCCTTGGTTAGGCGAACGCTACCCCGTGTGGTGACTGCTTTGCGTCTTAGCTTGGCGCACATGCTGAGATGCAGTGGGGGAACAACTCACTTTCTAGGTCGTCGTCCAGGTCAGCCTCCATGGCGCGTGAGACGCCTCGGAAATGCACGACGGGCAAGTCCTGGCCGTCGTCGGGCCCAGGGGCTTCAATGCCGGTGACGCGGATAGTCATGATGATAAGACGTAGAGCTTCGCCAACGTCGAGGGCGGGTCGGGGGGTGTCGGGCCCGATCAGGTCACCGGCGTCGAAGTTGTAGCTGAAGAAGTCGTTGTAGTCGAGGAAGCATACGACCTGGCACCTTGTCAGTCATGGTCAGCACGCGTGCTCTTGGTCGTGCGGGGGGTTCGGACGCGGTACCATGTGCCCGTGACGCCGTAGGGATCCTTGGCATCGAGGGGCGCGGAGACGGTGCGCCAGAGGATAGCAGCGGCGCCGCGGCTGGAAGCATCGTGGCTGCCGGACCACGAGCCGCAGAAGGGGTTGTCCCAGACGTCGCGGAAACCGAGGGTATCGGACCACGTCTTGTTGATGTTGTGGCCAAGCACGATTAGGATGGCCTCGACCTTCTCCCAGTCGACGCGGTCTGTGTCATCGTTCATGAAAGGCCCCCACATGGTCCTCGTCGTGTACTGCCTCAGGTCGTAGACCTTGGAGCAGGCATACGGGTACGTCCGCTTGGAGCGCAAGCGGCCGACATTGAGGATTGGCTTGCCATACAGGCAGTGCAGCTTGGCGCTCTGCTGGTGGACTTCCTTGGGGACGCCGTCGAAGCGAATCGGATGGTGAACTTCGTTGCGGACACGCTCAAAGAGAAAGGAACGCTGCAGGAAGGCCTCGATGGTGGAATCGCTCTCGAAGAGCTGAGTGACAAGGGCGGCGTTGTGGGAGGGGAGGTAAGTGGTGGGCCAGTCTTGCTCCTCGCCGCTTGGGGAGGCGTTCTTGAGGAGGCGTGTTACGGTGTCATGGACGAAGCCGAGCTCGTGTTTCTTTGTAGACAGTCAGTAAATCATGGGGAATTTTGCCGGATTGTCTGTGGGTGGCTCACCTTGTCGGCAGCGTCGGGACGTCGACATATCGTCTGTAACCTTACAAGGTCATGAAGCTCTCTCGCCCAGTCCAGGTTAACATCTTTAGGTTCGTCCTAGAAATGGTCAGAACTACGCGAGGACATGATCTCATGGTCCACAACCGACTTACAAGATTTCTCAAGTAAATATCGCGATATAATTTCCCATCCGCTTTGACAAAGGAATGCAAGGCTCGGCAGACACGGGGCAGGGTGCCCAGGTCGGCGGGGTACAGCCACTGGAGGATATGGTGGAGGATCTCGGCCGGGAGGACGGTGAGATGGTTCACGGGGTTCTGGGGGCTGGATATTTGTTCCATTTGTTCCATCCCGTCTGGGTGAAGGATGGCAAGGCTGAGGATGAGTGAAGCGTGCCCGATGAGAGGTGGAGATGAGGCTCGGTGAGTGGTGACGCCTGAGGTGAGGTCCATGGACGTTCACGGGGGAGTCGGCGATCGGACTTAACGGTTCCGGCCATAAGGCACTGCATTAGGCCACGCCACGGGGGGCTATGGGTGGCCACAGGGGGGACGTGGTGGGGGATAATGGCCCGCCTGGGATTCGCGGGTGGGGGTTTCGCCTGTACTCCATTATCACTGTACGAATGCCGCTGTATAAGTCAGGCATTCACCCTGCACCTCCGCAGTTGACTCCAGATGCCGTGCATGAGATGCATCAATCCCGTCAAGACGAGATCATGTACAAGCTCGTATATAGGCATCTTGATTCTTTCGCATCGTGAGTCTGTAGCTAAATATGCAGAATTGGATATTGTCATGCACATCTGTCCCATTGAGGTGATTGCGTGACTCCAAAATGTAACATATTCCTCCTCCCAATATAGATAGATGTTAGACAGCTTGCTGCTTATGCTTCTACTGCACTCATTATATCTTGGGTTCCGCATCAATGTTAACCTTCCCATGCTCACAAACAGCCAACAGCGAGCCATCACTCCTCTTCCTCATTATCCCCCGGAGCGTCGCAAGCTTCTTCCCAACCTGGACAATCTCGCACTCCAACAGCACCTCCTCGCCCTCAGGCACGGGGCGCATGTATGTGACATTGAGCGTGCGGCTCACGCCCATGAACTGCCAGAAGCCCGGGCGGTTGACGAGGGCCAGCGGCAGCGTGGTGCAAAAGTCGAAGAGCGTCGCCGCGCACCCACCGTGCAGGTTCCGTAGTCGGTTGCAGTTCTCGGGCTGGATCGTGTAGGAGAAGACGCATGACGGGTGAGGGCCCGTTGGGTTGGTGGATACCAACTTGAGGTTGGGGACGAGGGAGCCCATCCAGTCCTGTTTATGAATCAGACTATTACATTCTCTGAAGACGGTGATGATGAAGATGACGACTTGGAGGGAAATACTCACGCCTGCTTTCAGATGGCCACTATCATCCTTGGTGAGGTTGAGCCATGCTTTGATCTTCTCATCTGGAGAGCCGTTTAGGAGCACTTTGTCTTCAGCAGAAACACCAGCAGAAGCCGAATCGCGGCCTTTTTGCCAGGTGTCGCCCATGGTAGCAATATTCAATTGCCTGGAGAATCACAGTATCCCAATTAATGACCTAGCTGTTGTCCCGGAGGTTGGGAGTCGGGGCGGGCTGGGTGATGGGACGAATCTCTAATTAGTCGGCGCCGAGGTTGTCGCGCGGGATTACCGAATTAGGAAGTGAAGCCAACTTTGGGAATGGGAGGAGACGGATGAAATGGAATCGAGCTGGCAATAAACCAAATGCGCAAAGAGGCCTTTGGTCTTTGATTATCGACGTTTAATGTAAAAGAAGTCAGGTTTGATAAAGGGATGCACCCCGGATTGGTATGCCCAGCAGCACCGTCATGGTTCCGATCGGCTGGGTGGTGCCCGAGATCATGGCCATGGCTGCACGCCTCCACTATAATGCCGAGGCAATTCGCAACGTCACAGGCGCACTCGCTATCGCACCTCGAAACCTCGAAACCTCAGGTCGAATCTCAGCCTCATCTCAACCTCAACCTCGACGTCAACCTCCACCCGCCATTCCACCTGAACACTCGCAGCCCGCCCCCCGTTCTCCACCACAACCACCGCCCGACCCCTATGCTCAGGTCACACTGATTCTAAAGAGCCCCAGTGTGCCCATAATCGCTCTTCACCCACCCGGCGCATCAACATGGAGTTCGTCACGGCCCTTCGCGGCACCTTCGACGACCAGAAACCATCCCTCTTCGAAGTTCTGTCCGAACAACAGCTCAACGCCCTCCTCCCACCCACCCTCCGCTACCTCCTCACCGTCGCCACCCACCGTCATCCCCGATACCTGTTACGCATCCTCAACTCCTTCGATGAGCTCTACGCCGCCGCCATGCTGCTTATCGAGCGGCACTACCTCCGTACCCGCGGCGGCTCCTTCACCGAGAACTTCTACGGCCTCAAGCGTGAGAAGGGCTTGCACGCCGAGATCCCGCGAGCGAGCATGGCCGCGCCGAACCTCGTCCGCGACACCCTCAAGCTGACGAGCAAGGACGTGTGGAAGAACCTCATGGTGCTCGTGGGCATCCCCTACCTCAAGAGGAAGCTAGACGAGAGTTACGACGTGAATGCGCCGAGGGCGCTGCTGGGTGCAGCATATACGCGCATGCCCGAGAACCCGACCCTTCGCGATCGATTCTTATACTACTACCGGTGGTTTCTGCGGATCATATATCCGAGTGTCAACGCTGGCTACTACTTTGCCATGCTCGCCTTCAACTTGGCGTACCTCTTCGATGGCAGCAAATACCACAGCCCGTTGATGTGGATGATAGGGACTCGGGTCCGGAGGATGACGGCCGCAGACTATCAGGCCATCGATCTGTTGACGAAGCCCGCAGAAAAGGGTCATAGGCCTGGAAGAGGGTCGTTTCTGTCACCAAGGGAGCTCGGCCCTCGGATACTCTCCAGCTTGTCCATCTTGCTACCCACCAGCATCTTCGCATTGAAGTTCCTGGAGTGGTGGTACCAGTCCGACTTCGCGAAACAACTGTCGCGCAAAGCGACCGAGAGCATCGACCTGCCGCCGCCGGTGATATCGGGCCTGGATCGGAAGGGAGGACGCGACAAGAAGAAGAAGGACACGAAGCGTGACGAAGCGGCCGACGGCAACGAGTGGACGCCATCGGCAGAGGATGCGCCGATAGCGACCCCTTCATTACTGCCCATCTACACGTTACCCTTCCCGAGCGACTCGTCACTCTGTCCAATATGTCTCGACGACATAGTCACCCCGACCGCCTGCCAAACAGGGGTCGTGTACTGCTATTCATGTGTCCACAAGTGGCTCGAAGGCATGCACTCCAAGCAAGAGACGTTTATGGAAGACCGCGCCGGCCGGTGGGAGCGCGGCCAAGGGAGATGCGCCGTGACGGGCAAGCGCGTACTCGGCGGCACAGAGGGTCTGAGGAGGATAATGGTGTAAAGTGCGTGCCGCGCAACGCCGCGAGAATGTTCGTTCAATGTTCCATCAATGTTGGGTTGTATGGACACGGGAGGCGGCGGAGACGGCATGGCATGTCTTGGGCGCTGGCGTTTGGTTTCAATACCCAGAGTTCTTCTGCGTCGATGGCAGCCCGGTGGAGGCATGTATTCGTGAGGCTCGAGCGTTGCTGTGGTGGCGTTGAGAGCCCTTCTCTGGAATGCGCTCGCGCGTCGCCCGTCTTAAAGGCGAAGCGGTTGGAGTGTGGCTGGCGCTATTTCGACACGGATCTACGAGATGTCTCAGATATTCGCCTCGTCCACTGGGGATTGGGGCCGTCTTTGCGGGATGGCTCATGGCGTGGAGACCGATCGAACGGGAGGCGCAGGAATAGGAAGGCCAAGATTCCCATGATGACGAGGCGGCAAGGGTGGTTTGACTATGCCGACTTACACTATTGCATTCTCATCCACCACCGATGCCACGCTTTCCCACCGCCCTGGTCGATTCCCACTGGCATGTGCCTGAGAGCCTCATGGTGTCTCAGTCGCAGTCTCAGATCAAGGGCACCTCATGGGACGTATGTTCGTAAGTCCCAGCCTCCATTGAGCCCTCAATGGGCAGAGGTGTAGCAAAGAGTTAAAGATAAAACCCCGACCAGTTGCTCAACGCTTTGGTTCTTGTGCTCTATTCAGCAATCAACTTCTCAAACCAATACCATACGCTTCTTTGGTCTCTCTACTATAGAAACACCTCGACTGAAGATGGCATACTCATTAGTCACATCCTATGCGGGCGAGTCCCTGATCTCGGGCTTCAACTGGTTTGACGGCAAAGACCCGTCGAGGGGGTTTGTTTCGTAAGAAGCCATCCAGTTTTGAACAGTGATATATCTCGATACCACAAAGTCTAACACTAAAAACAGGTACCAGAGCCAACAAGATGCCTTCGCAAAAGACCTCTACTCTATTGATCCCATTACCAATGCCGTTCGGCTGGGTGTCGATTCAACCAACACATATACTCTCGGCGAGGGTCGACCGAGTGTACGTCTCGAGAGCAAGCAAGCCTTCAACCATGGACTCTTCATCGCCGACTTCCTACACATGCCCCCTTCTGAATGTGGTGTGTGGCCAGCGTGTAAGTATAGGCTCTACAACACCAAACACGTTGTCCAGATGTCCATCCAGAAACACTACTAACAGGAACAATAGTCTGGACATATGGCTCCGACTGGCCCAGCGGCGGCGAGCTGGACCTCATCGAGGGCGCCAACGACGCCTACACCAACGTCATCACAGGCCATACTGCCGACGGCTGCATGCTGAACCCTTCCGACGCCGACCTCTTCACGGGCGTGCGGCGCGATCTCGACTGCGGCATCGGCAGCGAGAACGTCGGCTGCGGCTACACGGCACCGACCAGTGACGCCTCGTCCTACGGCGACGGCTTCAACGCGGCCAACGGCGGTGTCTACGCCATGGAGTGGGACTCAGACTACATCCGCGTGTGGCACTTTGCGCGCGGAAACATCCCCGCCGACATCGAGGCGAGGAATCCGCAGCCGCAGGGGTGGGGACTTCCCGAGGCTGTCTTTGGAGGGTCGGCGTGCGATGTGGACTCGTACTGGAAGAACATGAGCATTGTCATCAACATTGTGAGTCAGCTCCCCTCTGCGATGCTTGTAGAGATATACTTGGAGGAAGAGAGGCTGACTCGAGAAGAACTTCTGCGGCGACTACGGGGGTCCCAACTGGCAAAACTCGCAGGCTTGCAGCAAGCTGGCGAATACTTGCGAAGAGTTTGTGGCTGGCAATCCCGAGGCCTTTACGAATGCGTAAGATACTGGAGACTCCTCCATCCATGCATGTCAAATGGGCAATGCGCTAACACCATCAGATACTGGGATGTCAACTACATCGACGTCTATGCCTCATCAACACTCGCTCCCCCGACTACCATCACGCTCAGCCCGACGGAAAGCCCACTGCCCATGGGTAGCTCCAACAACACATCCAGCGAGCCCACGACAACCACCACCATGACCTCCTTTTCCACCACCTTCGTCACCGTCCCTAGCCACGGATCCAGCACCGACGTTCCGACAAACCCCTCCAAGATCGGCGCCTACTCGTACCTGGGCTGCTTCGGCTCCAGCAGCGGCTTCCAGACTTTTAATCAGGCCGATAGCAGCAGCGAGATGACCCTTGAGCGATGTGTCCAAGCCTGCGGCAACATCACCTATGCCGGTGTCTTTGAAGGGTACGTACTCCTACAGAACCAACATACCTCAGGGAGTCACCTAGCTAACATGTCGAACAGAACATGCTACTGCGCCAATGAGCTCGATGTCGACACTCGCGCCGTAGCCGGCCAAGGTGCTTGCGACCACGCTTGCCCCGGAGCCCCTGACGAGTTCTGCGGCGGCCTCGTCGCCTCGCGCAACACCAACACAACAGCTCGTGGCTACCGTCTCCGTCGCGAAGCCCCGGCCACGCGCCTCCTCTCTGTCTACGCCGATGTCTCTGACAACGAAGCCGCCCCGCCCCCAGCCATGAACCCCGTGACGACGGCTGTAGTCCTTAGCACGGCCACCACCACGCCGGATCCCGTTACTGTCACCTCGACCGTCACCTACTTCACCTCTCAGGCCGGTCTTGCGCAGAAGCTTGTTGCTACGCTGACGTACGAGGACTGCAACTGCTCCAACCCGACTGTCGTCTCGACCGTGACAGTGCCTGTCGAGCCAGTGCCAGTGCAAACCAGCCAGCCTGCGATGGGGTTGACCCAGCCACCCAGCAACGTCGCAGTGACCAGTGCGCCGATGCCGACAAGCACCGAGGGCGTCTTCCGGATCAAGGTGGTCAACGGGACCCAGGCGAGCAATACAACTACTTACAGCCCTGTCGCCAACGGGACGAGGACGTCGAGCCCTGCCCAACCATCCATGGTCGTAGCGGGTGAGGCTTTGGGCGGATGGAGTGGCGTCAAGACCAGTATGGGCGTGTCTGTCTTGGTTGTGGTGCTTTTCGCGGCTTTGCTTTGAGTTTGAATGCTGTACGCTTGTCTGTGCTCTTAGAGGAGGATTTTTGGATTTGGTTTATTGCGGAGGATCATGCATGCTTTATTTGTTTGGGACATCAAGGGGAACATGTACTCGGAACCATCTCACCACGGGAGAAAGGTTTGGAATACTCATCAGCGCCGGCGTTTGTTTCCTGTCTGAATAGAGAGCAACTGAGTAGAATAATATTATAAAGATATCAAGAGCCGCACGCTATGCTGAGGAGAAAGTATCGCCCTGAAACTGCAATAAGTTATACAAAAGCACCGACACACTTTGGTATCACTGGCTACAGGTCAACGACAACAGCCCTACTCTTCACCTTACCCGTATTCCCATACATCTGCGCCGCGTTCACCATCAAGCTCCCCTGGTTGCTCCCGGGCCCGGACATGAGCCACTTCCACAGCACGCTGTGGATGCCGTGATAGACGACCTTGAACGCGTCCACCCACGTCTGATTTGGCACCAGATCCCAGAAGAGGCCCAGGCGGGGCCGCGAGAGCAGCCGCTCGTAGGCCGCCTGCAGCTCGTCAAAGTACACGGCCTCCCGGCCGTAGGCCCAGTGGACGTGGCCGAAGACGTGGAGGCGGGGCTTGACGCGCCAGACCTCACGGAGGAGATGGGGGCAGCCGAGGCCGAGGTCGCGGTGGTGTAGCTAGGGGAGGAGATCAGTTGCGTCTCTACGTAGTGCATACTTGCTGGAATAGGGAGAGATTTACCGGCGGGCAATGAGTGACGAGGATATCTGTTTCAGGCGGCACCTTGCTTAGCCACGGCTGCGCGCCCTCGGAGTACTGGAAGCTGGGAGGGCGAGCGGTGTTAGCCGAACGGTTGAGTTTCTATTTTCGATTCTCGAAGCAGCCAATGCGAAACTCACGCAAAGTTACTAGCACCGCATTGCGGAATATCCGGGACGCCGAATATGACGACTCTCCGGCCCCTGACGTCGGCCACGAACAAGCTGCTCTCGAGATAGACCAGCCCCGTCAAGTCCGGCTTCGCACCCGTCTTAACGTCCTCATCCGGACGGCTCACAGGATCGAACCAGCTGTCGTGATTACCGGCAACGACGACCTTGACGGGGTGGGGCTGAGCCTTGAGCCAGTCGAGCTGGACCTGGATGTCGGCGACAGTGCCGGCGTTGGTGAGGTCGCCGGCATGAATGAGGATGTCGCCGGGGGGCACGGGGACGGTCTGGTCGTGGGTGTCGGAGATGCAGACGACGAGTACGGCTGGCTTGTTGCGCGGTGGGTGGAGAGGTCGGCCGCGGAGGAGCAGGGCGAGATGATAGAAGTGCGTGGTGAGGTAGGTGAGCGGCGAGGAGAGCAGGTGGTCGATGAGTGTGGGGGGATCCCATTTGCTGCGGCGGCGGAGGCCGAGCCAGGTGAGGAGACCCATGGTATCTGAGCTGTGGCTGTGGTGTATTAATCCTGGAAAGATTGAGTTTAGTTGGATCGTTATGGGAGAGGTGGGAGAAAGAGAGTCAGCGTGAGGTGTTGGGTGAATGAAGAGGTGAAGTTGGTGATGAGGCTCTCATGGGTGAGGATGAGTGGACCCACTAGAGTTGAAGGGCTCCATCCATGTGGTGGGGTGAGGTGCGCTGTAAGCAGAGCATGCTTCAGGGCAGCTCCCCGCTGTAGCCCTGCTATACCTGCTGTAGATCAGTAGGTCCCGCTGTCGGGTGGGTGAACCTGGAATGATGGGCCTCCTGGGTTGTCATGATGACGGCCCACGAGCCACATGCGGATAGCTACAGAAGAAGGTCGACCTCTCCAGACTTTCCATGATTTCCAGATATACTGCAACATTACGTGCCTCGAAACATTGAAGCCATCTGAACCGGTTACCTGCATACCTATTGGACCATCGTGGAGCAACCCCGGCCCAGCTGAGCCCGCCCGATCGATCCTCGAGCTGGCTGGACGGGAGCTCTAAGAGCTAGAGCTTCCAGGGCACAGGCCCAATTGATCCCAGAGCGGTGACGTCTTCCCCCCTCAGCTCGTCCAACTTCCCACCTCCAATTCTTGGCTTGGTGGACTGTGGTCCCCTCCCCCGCCAACCTGCAAGAGTTCCAACAAGCACACTTCAAAGACAAGCCCGGCGTCATTGTTGCTGTCGTTGCTGTCATCGTCCCATTCCGCTTGCTGCGAGACTGCGAGACTTTTAGCCAACGCCTTCTCTCCTCGGTTTCAACGTTCCCTCCTCTTGTCAAGACTCAAACTATCCCCATCTGCCTCTATATCGTATCGTCTCATAACAGAAGTGCTTTGACCATCCACACGCGAACATGTCGAGCCTGAGGGGCCTTTACGGCAAAGAGAGTGACGAGAGCGCCGAGAACAATTTCGGGTTCGTTCTAAAAATGCGGTTGAAGCCGTCTGGCCGGGAGAAACTGACTACCCATCTCCCAGTGTCGAATTCGTCGTTCGCTACAAAGTCCCTGCCAACGGTTAGTCTCCAATACATAGACATCTACACATATGTCCACCGCGGCGTCCCCTTGGCTAACTCATTCGACCTCCAGAACGCGCCGGAGCGGAAGCCGGCTTCGTCCAGCTCATCGAAGCCCTCACCAGCGTCGGCCTCTCGACCGAAGTCCGCCACGGCGATAAGGATTCGCTCCTCGTCTTCGTCAAGGTCGCCCACCCGGATCTGCTCGCCCAGCAGGTCTACCGCGCCCGCCTACAGGACTGGCTCCACGGCGTTCGCACCTCGGCCCCCGACGACGATGCTTCCCAGGCGCTGGAGAGCGAGCCCGTCACCGAGGCCGAGCGCCTGCGGTTGATATACCTCATCATCACCAAGCCTCAAAGCGAGGGCGGCGCTGGTATCACGCCCTCCACGCCCAAGTGGAAGCACGTCGAGTCCATCTTCCCGCTGCACAACCATGCCTTCAACAAGGCGTGGATCCAGAAGTGGAGCACCAAGTACGTCGTTACCCAGGACGACATCGACGAGATTCGCAGCAAGTTTGGCGAGAATGTCGCCTTCTACTTTGCCTTCCTGCGCGCCTATTTTCGCTTCCTGATCATTCCCTCGGCTCTCGGATTCGGATCATGGCTGCTGCTGGGCCAGTTCTCGTGGGTGTATGCCCTCCTCAACGGTCTCTGGTCCGTCGTATTCTTCGAGTTCTGGAAGAAGGAGGAGACGGACCTCGCTGTCCAGTGGGGCGTCCGCGGAGTTTCCAACATCCAGCAATCTCGGCCTGAGTTCGAGTGGGAGCATGAGGCAGAAGACCCCATCACTGGAGAGGCTGTCAAGGTCTATCCGCCCCTCAAGCGAGTCCAGACCCAATTGCTCCAGATTCCCTTCGGTGTCGTTTGTATCGTTGTCCTGGGCAGCTTGGTTGTGACGTGTAACTCTCTTGAAGTTTTCATTAACGAGGTCTATAATGGCCCTGGCAAGTCATGGCTGGTAAGAAGCGTAAATCCTTCAAGTTGCATCAGGCCCATGAACTGACCTCGTTCAGACTTTCCTGCCTACGATCCTGCTCGTTATTGGAACCCCGACCTTTTCGTCTATCTTGATGAGTGCAGCTGAGAAGCTGAATACTATGGAGAACTATGCCACAGTCGATGGTAGGTTATCCACGGGGAGCATGGATGGTTCATGCAGCTAACACTTGTCAGCCTATGACGCTGCCCTCATTCAGAAGCAGTTCATCCTTAACTTCATGACATCGTACATGGCCCTCCTCTTCACAGCCTTCGTATATGTTCCTTTTGGCCACATTCTCATCCCATTCCTCGACTTCTGGAGGAAGACAGCTCAGGCCATCACCTTCAGTGAGAAGCCCCTAGCCACCCAAGAGTTCCACAGCAACCCCGACCGAATCAGCAAACAGATGTTCTACTTCACCGTCACAGCTCAGATCGTCAACTTCCTGACCGAGGTCGTGGTGCCCTATGTCAAGCGCGAGGTCTTCCAAAAGGCCAAGGAGTTCAGGACCAAGGACGCGGATAAGACCCTTGACCATGAGGAGGAAGCTGAGTTTTTGGAACGCGTGCGCAAGGAGTGCGAACTCGAAGCCTACGATGTGTCGGGCGACTATCGGGAAATGGTCATGCAGTTTGGTAAGTCTTCCGTCGCATGTGATTTGCACATGTTTGCTAACAATGACGGACAGGTTACCTCTCTTTATTCTCTGTTGCATGGCCTCTTGCAGCCTGTTGTTTCTTGATCAACAACTGGGTTGAACTGCGGTCGGACGCATTGAAGATCGCAATCAGCTGCCGCCGGCCTATCCCGTGGCGATCTGACTCCATCGGCCCGTGGTTGACAGCCCTAGGATTTCTCTCTTGGCTTGGCAGCATCACAAGCGCGGCCATTGTCTTCTTGTGCAGCGGCACCCACAAGGATGGCCTCGGAACGGCGTCTCAGGTCACGGCATGGGGCCTGCTTCTCAGCATTCTCCTTGCGGAGCATTTCTACCTCCTTGTACAGATGGCGGTGCGATTCGTGATGACCAAGCTCGATAGCCCCGGCCTGCAGAAAGAGCGCAAGGAACGGTTCCAGATGAAGAAGAAGCTTTTGGGTGACAACCTCGGACAAGGTGTCTCGGCTAGGTCCGCTGCGCCGGGCATCGAGAACACCGAAAAGATTACCCGCGCGTCTCTCGAAGAGGAAGCTCGCAATGAGTCGCTTCACGGCCATGGAACCCCTGAAGATAGGTAAGGTTTTCCCAAAATGTCACGTCGGTGCGTTTCTTAGCGCTAACGCAAGTGTAGGTTTTGGAAAAGGCAGCGAGGCATGCAGGACACCATCCAAATCGGGCGGAAGTTGATTGAGCAGCAGGTAAGTTAGATGAACTATCCGGCACTTCGGCGACTGGGGCTCATAGCGTGTTGCACAGGTTGCTAGCCAAACCGCGACCAAGGCCCCGACTCCTAGTCCTCGTGAGAAAGCGTTGTAGGTGCGGAACAAGTGCCGTACGCGGGATGGAATTGCAGTTTGCACGTGCAAGCAAGACGGAAAGGAGTGCTGCATCTACAGGATGCGTGATAACGAGATGATGAATTGCTGGGCCTGTTGCTTTGTCAGTTAGGTAATTGGAATAGTCGATATCAGAACACGATAATGCAGATTGGAACCCTACGCGGCTTTTCCATAGTCCAGAAGGCGTTGCTAGTCCTATCGCCGCATGGGCTCATCTGTACTTACCCATGGCCTCATCACTACCGATAGTTCGCCGTTAGATGTAAGCATCTGTGGGGGAAATCACCAGACGGATTGCAAATGGGCCCCGGCGCCCCGGAAGTACGACCCGGATGCTCGAAGACCTGGACCGGACCTGGGATTAGAAAGGCGTTCCAAGGGAGAGGATACTCCTGGCCCTGTGCTACTAGTAAAGGTACAGTAGATAGACTTCCCGGGGAGAACTTCTGGACCTGGCCTAGGGGAGGTTTGGGAGGCATTTGGACTTCCAGGCCGGCCTGCCGCCGTGGTAACAGAGAGGCACGAGCTTCTAGAAGCAGCCAAGATCAGGGCCCGGACATGCTGCCTCAATGCTGGGCCGGCGGCGGAGCTAGCAGGGGGACTACCTCCTGGTTGTGATGGTGGTTATCTGTAGCTGGTTTTAGGTGGAGGCAAGGTGGAGTGGTAATATTCTACATGTACCAACTAAGGCAGACTCGTTTAGGTGACGCTGGACGAGTTGTAAGTTGAAACCACATCGTAGAGTTGCATCCAGTTGGAGATGAGGCTGTTGGTTGCTGCGCTGCTTGCTGGACGGGGGGCTGGAGGCGGACAGAGCCTAATGTGGCTGCTGGTGAATGATCGGCGCAGCGATGCGCAGCAATGTGCAGCCCTTTGAGCCCGTGACAGCGGCAAGCGTCTAGGCACCCAGCGATCATCATGGCGAAATGGATGAATCGCGTAGGTCGCAATATATGCAAGCCCAACAATACTGGTTTGCACGGCACATTCGCACGCGCATCCATCGACGAGCGGGTTGCAAGTTGAGCACCGTCACAGCCCCTGAAACGCAAGTCGTTCGAGGAGGCTCTCTCCATGTCCAAACGCGTCAACTTGCAACGACGTCGGGACCGTTGGCCTGTGGCGTCTCACGCTCCTACGCCCAGAAGGGAGGCTCGGTCAGGGCCTGCCCCTGGACGGCGATGCCCAGAGGCTAGAGAGACTCGCCGCCTGCAAGGGGAGATGAAGGGCCCCATGGCGCGTCCCAATCCTAGGGTCCAACGGGCTGAACGTGGTCGACGGGAAGTGGAGCGAGGCCTGGCTATCGGCGGAGTCCTTTGTCTTTGGGAACGTGCCTACGTGGAGCCTCGGTGGACCAAGACGTTTGCTTTGCGTGGATCAAATCGCTCTTCGTGGAATCGTTCTTCGGGGAGTGTACGTGGAGCCTCGCTTCGGTGGGCCAAATTGCTTTTGGTCTTCGTGGAGTCGGTTCCTCGTCAATCTCGTGGAGTCGCGTGGAGTCGCCTCGTGCTTGGCCGGGCGAGCACACTTTGCATTTTGGCTGGTGCAATCGGCCAATCACGGCCGTCGCCAGAGCACACGCTCCCTCAGCCGTTATGCGTAGAGATCCCATGTAAGAACGAGGCAGCAGCTTCAATGCCTCGGTGGCAGTATTAGCACGTACAACTAGCATTACAGACCTCGTACAGTAGTTTCATGGCATCCATGAATGGACGGAGAACAAGGGACCTCTATCGAGCATTTAGCCCCTCGCTTCCGGCGGGTTGTTGCTCAGGTTGCTAGGGCCCTTGAAACCCTTGAAGCTCTTGAAGTTAGAGAGCCCCGAGCATTGATCCATGGATAGGCACCTACTTAGTGCATGGTCTGGGCTGAATCCCCTTGTCTCTTGTGTCTTGCCTCCCCTGTGCCTTGTCCCCCCCCCCTTGTGCCTCGTGGTGGTGGTGGTGTTAAGTGGTAAGTGAGTGGTGGGCCTGGCCAACCCCGCGCCAGTTGATTCATGAGGGCTAAGGTAAGACAAGGACAACTTGCAAGGTATTATTACTTAGTTCGCCTGACGAGCCTTCTGCTGGGCCCTTGGCCTGCTCGGTTCCTCATGCGGCCTCTTTGTCTTGTTCCTCGCTTCCTCCTTCATTCATACCAAGCCTTGGACTCTGTGTAGACGCTCCAGGCAAACGGCTTTCCCTTCTCTGATCTTCCGTCGTGTCATGAATCCCTCCGAGTCCCGCGAGACGACGTTGCTGCTGCGGAATCATACTCCATCATCCTGACTTAGACGCCTGACGCCTCCCGTCTGCCCGCTCACTATCACTACGCCCGCCATTGATCTGACGGACACGACCAACACACAGTACACACACCAGCCGCTGTCGGAGCTCGCACGCCGAGCCGCTGTCGAGTCGTTATGGACGACATCGCAGACCTCGTTCTTACGCCCTTCCGCGAAATCGTCGAGAAGGGCCGCACTGCCGTTGAGAATGCCGGCGACACACAGCCCATGCTCAAGACGTCCCAGAACCTCTTCAAGGAGGGCACGCGCGCGCTGAAACGGATCGAGCCGTTGTGCAAAAAGCACCTCGACGAATATGGCTCCAACTTCCTCGATGCTCTCAAGGAGAATGGTGAGAACCCCCCTGGCGCATCGCATCCCCTCTGAGTCTTTACCCTCCTCGTGGAAGCCGCCCTGCTCGACGCCGACTAACTCGCTGCCGCAGACGAAATCGCCGATTTCCGCTCAGAACTCACTGATCTCCTTTGGGAGTTCGACGACTACATCGAAGTAGACGACTTCGAGGCCGACAAGTTTGCCGAGCTGCAAGCCGTGTCACGCAAGGCTGCGCCCAAGATCTATGACATCCTCATGCGGATGAAGCTCGAGGTGCCCGACGACAACGATGCCCGATCCGTCGTCATGATGCGAATGTCGGCTCCCTCGTCCCCGCCACCCATGCCTCCTCCCCCGGTGCCCTTCCCCATGGCCAGAAGCCAGTCTCAGCTATCAGACTCGCGCTCCTCGCGCTCCGAGACGCCATCTGCGCGCGAACCGCCCAACGTCCATGAGGCGACGGCGCAGCTGAGGATGATGATGCAGTCACAGTCGGGGCCTGAGGAAGGGCTCGGTGATATCACCCGAAATATCGCCCGAAGCACAAAGCCCGCGCCGCCTCCTGTCGCGCAGCCGCCGAGGCCGCCGTCGACGGACCCTTGGGACGTTACCGCGCCGCCCATTCCTCCTCGCGAGGGCCGAATGCGTGAGGACTTTGCTTTCCAGAGGAGACCGCCTGTCGCCGCGCCCGAATCTCCTGTATCGCCCGCAACGTCGTCCGCAAGTCTCCATAGAGATGGCAGCCATGGTAGAGACGTTCGGGACGGTAGGGATAGTAGAGACGCCAGGGATAGGAAGCACCCTGCGAACGGGCCACGCCCGCTCAATATCCCCATGGATCGATCATCGCACCAGTCCGATGAGCGAAGCTATAGCCCGTCTGGGCTGGAAACTGCCAGCTATGAGAGGCCACATCGCGTTTTCTCAGGTCAGCCTCCGCGGCCCAGGACTTCCGCCACCAACTCGTTCCTGTCCAGTTCGATTCCCGAGGATGGTGTGTCGAATAGGGAGAGTGGATCATCCAAGTTCAGCCCGCCGGCTTACAGATATCCCCAGTCGCCTGGGTATCGGATGAACACCTTCTCAAGACCGGAATCCTTGGAATCCAACGCTACCTCTGTCTTCGACAACGCGCGTATGGTGAACAGGGCCAGCACTGCTGCCAGCACGAATGCCCCGTCGGAACACCAATCCCCTGACGTCTCAGACGCGCAAAGTAGTCCTACCTTGGGAATGTCGCAACTCACTGAAATCAGCCCGACCAAGTCACTTCCACGAGTGAGCTCGCTAGGTGCACGTGGGTCAGAACAAAGCCCTGTCCTCGATATCGACTTTGGACCCATACCAGTTGAGATGGAGAACCTGTCGGCCCCGAACCCAAACCTCCAGCTATCCACTCCTGATTGCGAGATCGATGCTACCAGCTCCTTCCACCTCCATAAAGGATTCTGCGAGGGTGCCCAAGATGTCGTCCGGGGTGGCATCGGTGTTCGTAAGACAAAGAAACCTGTTAGTTCCTTCTTCTGCCTCTTGTACCGAGTCTAGGAGCTAACATTCCTAGGGCTATGCTACGACATCTACAGTGGCGCGATGCTTGCACTGCTTCTTCGAACTCGACTTCAATGAGATCGAGCTCGACGTAAACAAGTCAGGTATGGGACACTGACGTCTCCCCCCGTTGCTCAAAGCTGACAAACGTTAGATCGGGGCAACTTTACGAAAGCTGGAATCAGCTTCCGCCTCCGGTTCCTCCAGAAGAGCCATATATCCACGAGGCGTGTTGATGACATCTTGTACGCGTGTCTTTTCTGTGTCCGAAATGGTCGTACTCTGAACCCGAGCGACGCAACTGTTTTCGTTAGTCAGAAGGCGCTTTTCCAACATCTGGCTCTCCATCCCCGTCCGCTCCCCGAGATCCACGGCGTTACCGTCGTAGATCAGGCCGAAGTGCCCGAACAGTGGCGAAACAACTACGATATCCACTTCAAAAACCCTCCTGAACCGCATCCCGTGTTGGAAAAGAGTGAGGAGATCGCAAACCTACCAACAGCTACATCGAAGGATTCTGCAAGGCGAATGTATGGCCAGAGATTGCTGTTCGATCGTACCCCAGCGCTAGAGATGGTACAGGGCGCCAAGATCACGGGCCTGACTTGGCCCGAGAAGTACAATGGCGAATGGTGTTTCGGGTGGCATGACGGTGTTAACGCGTCTGCTCCAATGGAGATCGTGAGGCTGGATCAGCCGCCATCTCGCCACATCAAACTGGGCGTGTCAAGTCCAGTCCGGGCAACGACCAGGTGGAAGTTCGACCAGAAAGAGAAGGACAAGTTTAAGGGTGACTGGCTGAAGTTTGGTAAAGGAGAGACGATCACCGATATTACCTGTAAGTCGGCAGCCAAAACCCACATCCCCGAGACTATTCGTGAAGCGTGTCTAACCTAAGTTAGGGCCATATCCGGAATATTGGTGCTGGTCTGGGACAAATTCCAAGGGCAAATATGGAATATTCCCTAGAGATTTCATCGACATGGAAACCGTCGAGGATCTTTCTACCGGCATTGACTCTGATCGCGTGAGCGCCTTGAGCAGCGAGAAGAACCGATCTATGTCCATACTGTCCAGGTTCGGCACCCGTAAATCGGGCAGAACTCGGCCGCCTAGTATCGCCGGCTCAACGAGTAGCCATGAGACTACGCCGGCTCTGCCGCCAGCATATATGTACAGCAGGGGGTAGAGATGGGCTTGAAATAACGGTACATGATTTGATGATGGCGTATGAGCTGCGAATAGTAGCTAAGGCTACAGGCGTCGGGAGTCTCTGATTGTAATACCCCTTCTTTCCGCAGCAGAAGGTCAGATATGGACCTTACCTCATAGTTGCCATCTGTGTGTCCATAGATTTGAAGATAAATTCTTGGGATCCAACGGACAAGTACATTTGCCCTTAACTGCAGTTTCAGTTCGATCGTCCGGCTGTGGCATGTCGTCATCCTGAGAGTGCCTCACACGATAAGATCCCAAGCTATGCTTTGGCATCGGAGATAAAGCATGCTGCACAACAACGGAAAAGGCGACTCCGAACCAGTGTGACTCACGGTAACTAGACCGTTGTTTCGGTGCCAGCGTTGCTAGCTTGGAAGCTTTCGCCCGAGTTTACTGTAGGAATATGTAGATGGCGGTCAATATTGCTGACTGATGATCACACAACAGTCTTGTTCTCCCAAGCTATGGCTTGACTGTGACTAGCTAGGTCTGGAGATACAGTCAGTTGTAGAACTGATGCCTTTGGGTGATTGGCAATACTTTACTAGCTGCCCTTCACTGCGCAATGGTCCTAATCATGTGAGAGACTTGACAAAGGACACCCAATGGCCATATGCATACGGCTGTGCAACACGGCCACGATTTGGTGCTATGAATAACGAGCATTGACGAGCTCGAAATGCGGAAAGTATCGAACCTACTATTAAGCCCCTGCAGCTGTTGAGTCCATGCGCCTTGGATCCCCCAGGTATCGGAAAATAGATGCATGTGAGGTACTAGATCGTTACCGGGAATTGGCTGTTATGATCCGTCAGGACCAGGCGTATCTCACGCCCATGTGTGCGGCGATGCCAAGACCTTCGTACACCACGAAGAGCATACTGAATCCTACAGAGCAGAAGTTGTGATGCTTATGAAAGCCGAATATAGAAAATTCAAGGCATCTTTACGATGAGTCTCAGTTAAGGTGGGTCGAGGCGCTTGGAGTATGGGTTCGCGTTCCGGCCAGGCACAAGCATTGCATGGATGCTGTGTAAACTGAGTCTTGTACGCTCAAGGTCGATCATTGTGGAGGGTTGATGTCAGAGGCTGCGTGAATCGGTCAGTCAGCTGCATGGAGTTGCTGGAGAGCTTACGAAGTAGGCGTAATAGCGAACGAAAGTCAAGGGGGAACATAGCGAAGGTGACGAAGCAACACGGAGGCTCATCATGCGCTGGCTCCAAGGAAAGAGGTCTAATATTGCCGCCAAGCGACCGTCAGGGGCTGTTTCGCGGTGATGAGAGGAGGCAAAGGTATATTTCGGCACCTTTCTCTTACTGGCGCTTAAGAGACGGGAGGCTGCCATGAAGCCTGAAACCTGGCCTAGTAGCGAAATAGCATCCATGGATAGCACCCATGATGATTTGCGATAGCTTCGCATAACGGCCACGATCGGTCTGCATGCCAACGTGACACTCCCCTCTACCGGGCTTACCGCCCATGGCTGAAGGGTGATGAGTTGTTCAAGTTAAGGCATGAAGAAGGATGCACGAAGTATGCACGAAGGAGGATGCAGGTACACGAAGCCCAGATGACGAAGGTGACGGAGGTAAGTATCATGACCAGGAACCGCAAGAGGGAGGCGCACGTGGCAGCGCCTGCTACGACATGGCTAGCGCCGATTCACAGGGGCGAAGAGGGCGAGAAGAGGGTTCCGACCTGTTGTACAGAATACCGCTACACCAAAATGTGAAGCTCCACACCTAGTGCGAAGTAATCTGACCTTATCCCTCATTCAACACACCTCCCAATTTACACAGGTTCAAGCAGTGTGAATTAATCTTCCATGAACCTTAGCTGTCATTAAGCTTATAGGTACCAATCACATGCCTAGCTGCGCTGGGTTCCTAGGGATATGTCTCTCCTGTTGGATCAATCACAGTATCGCTAGTGGCTATTGTGTTGTTTTCGGGGCTCGAACAAGCAGCATTTTGGAAGTTACAGGCCTAACAGGCCTCCCGGGCTCATAACTGTTGTACAGAATACCGCTACACCAAAATGTGAAGCTCCACACCTAGTGCGAAGTAATCTGACCTTATCCCTCATTCAACACGACCCACCGGAAACCCACTGGAAAACCGCTGGAAAGCCGCTGCGTCTTCAGTAAGTACATGTATGGATCATCTTTGCGCCTATGAAAGTTTCCACCTCCATGATCCACGGATTCAATGCCGCCTCATCCATGGATGCACAACTTCACAGTACCTAGCATGATAACCCAATTTCGTCCTGAAACGTCACGATTGCCCTATCAAAGACTCTCCAGCCAGTCTACCACCTCCCTTGATGCCGCAACCGGCCGCAGCCTTTGTGTTCTCGGCGCATTATTGTCACCCGAGTTCTCCATCTCTCCAATCGCTTTACTGATATCCAACTCCACCGACTCATAGCCACCCTTGTCGATATGCCACTTCAGACGAAATGGTGGTCCTTCTTGGGGTCACCTGTGATGCTCTACGGCTTTGGCCTGGGGCAAACATGAGTTACAGCTATGCGCTGGAGCTCGACTGGAGCTTAGTTGGTGTTTGTATATAGCCTCGTGGCGGCGCCCCCTTGAGGAACTGTTGATGCTTGACTCTGATTCAGTCACTGATCACTTATAAAAGCGAAGCATTTTCTCGTGTGATAGGGAGTGGCCAAATCTATCAACTTCTCTGTTTAATAAAAATGCTGTCTCAAGTCTCTTGGCCATGGGCACTTGCCCAGGCCGTCGTCATTATGTCATCTCGCGCTCAAGCCGCAGACCCTCAAGCTTACGTCGACAACACCTTCGTCGCAATAGAAACTCTCACCGCAACCTGGTACGATGGAGCTACTGGCCTTTGGGACAATGCGTGGTGGAACAGCGCCAACACCCTGACCACCTTGGCTGACTTCACAACGCTTCGGCTGGACGAAGCGAACCAACTCAATATCGGTGGCATCATGCGCACCACCTTCATCAACGCACAAAAAACAACTGTCCAAACTGTCAAGACCATGAGCGCCGCTGGCATGGTGACCTCAACCTACTGCCTCAATGGAAACGCTGGGTGCTTAGCCAAGCGCGAGTTCCTCGGAAGGCGTGGCTTTGACGACTTTCTCAACGAGTTCTACGACGATGAAGGGTGGTGGGCTCTTGCTTGGATCCGGTCTCATGATGCTGCTGGAGACCAAGACTTTCTAGAGGCAGCCGTTGACATTTTCAACGATATGCAGACCGGAACCGGAACTCCTTGCGGTGGTGGTATCTACTGGAATAAGGAAAGGGCCTATGTCAACGCCATCGCAAACGAGCTCTATCTCTCAGTTGCTGCCTCTCTAGCAAGAAGGATACCCGGAAATGGTACCTATCTCGAGATTGCAAAGAAGCAGTGGGAGTGGTTCGAAAAGAGTGGCATGATCAACTCCAAAAATCTCATCAACGATGGACTTGATTCCAATTGCAGAAACAACGGCCTCCAAACTTGGAGCTACAACCAAGGTGTGATTCTTGGCGGCCTCGTAGAGCTGGCTCTTGCAACCGGGGATGGGTCATACATCGCTAAAGCTACTACCATCGCCAAGGCTGCTCTCAAAGAACTTGTAAACGAAAACGGCGTGCTAGTTGAGACGGATAAGTGCGAGTTGAGAGATGGTCATTGCGGCAACGACGGTCAGCAATTCAAGGGGGTCTTTGTGCGCAATCTTCGCTACCTTTACGAGTATGCTCCGGAAGAAGCGTTCAGACAGTTCATCATCAAGAACGCGGACAGCATCTGGAAAAACGACCGGAACGACCAGAACCAGCTCGGCGTGGCATGGACGGGCCCCTTTGTGGAGGCTACGGGCCCTTCGCATAGCAGCGCCATGGATGTTCTCGTAGCTGCGATTGCTGTTGCATGAAGGTCAGGTTTAACTAAAGGAGATGACAGGCAGGGCCTCTTAGATCCGTGCCACGGCTGTGGCAGTGATGGCGAACTTTGGAGTTTTGGGTGGTATTCTTTGGGGAGGGGGGTTCTCAAGTTTTGTTTTGGGGTTCTGTTGGGTTTTGGAAAGAATACCACCTCGTGTTTCTCATTAACGATACCAATTTTAAAGATATTTTAGAGACTGATCAATTTTGACAATCTACTATTTCATTTGGCTCTTCTTCGCTTTATATAGGCCGCTTGACTGGAGGTCTCCAATCACACTCTGCCATGGCCTGATGAATGTCGATGCGACTAGTCGCAGTGAACCACCAATATCTAGCGGTCTCATCCTCACGAGCGAGATCGGTAGTAGTTCATCAGCATACTTTTTTGTTCATCACTAAATGCTCATTTCTTGATGCATTCCAGGTAGAAAGCCGCGGTCATGCTCCATCTTATCACTATTGCACGGTTTGGAGTGAAAGCCTTCGCCTTTGTGACGTTCCACCGGCTCACGGGTAAGGAATCGTGGGTAGGCTGCCGCGAACTGAAGCGGCACAAGTTCAGCCCATCCCAAATTAACAATGCTGAAACGTATTACCGTACCGTGGTTTAAGCAAGTTTGATGGCGAGGCTGCTCATCGAATAACCAGTTGACTTACCTTGAACAGTACATTTAGCATCAACAATGATGTTACTTCCTGAGAGATCGCCATGAACTAGCACGTGAGGTGTAGTATCAGGTTCAGGTATCCAGTAATCTTTATAAGTTCCCTTTGTCGCTCACACTCAGCGGATGTACCGCCAGGAAGGCTACCAGCTTAGGCACGGTGGATCTTGCGACGGATTTTGGAATCAATCCAGTCCATAGCCGTCTCTCCTATTCTCTAAACTGAAAATAGGGCATCTCAGCGAGGGAAGCCTACTTCTCTCATGATTGCAGAGTATATCCAACGTTGCATTCGCAAGATAGCATAATATCCCCATACGACCATCTTCCGTAGCCGGCTGAGTGTTTGACCAACATGAAGGTTTACCATCAACCCAGCCCAGCATTAGGAACGGCAAGCGAAGTAATTCATCTATTGTGCAACTAAACTAATTGCAAGGAGCTGTTGGAAGAGGCTTAGCCCTGCGTTCCCGATACGTTTCCGAATTTCAGCCTCTTGATCAAAAAGATGAAGCGTATGAGGGTTCGTTGGGTTCCTAGGAATCCGAATAGATATACGGATATGTTCAGAGCTCTCGAGGGCATACACGATGCTTCCTCCGCCGGAGAAAAGGCTTCTCTGCGGTGTTGTGAATGAAATGGTATGGGGAACCTGTCACTTCAGTCGCCAAAGTGCGTAACTTTGCTGTGCTAGGAGTAGATATGTCCATAATGTTCCAATGAATACTCCCAAGAAGCAGTGAGCTTGACTATGAGCGATGAAACTTGTGTACGCTCCTAGGCGAAAAGTGGCAGATACGTCGCGAAGAAAGGCGGTGTATCATAACCTTCGCTGCCAGCTCATTTTAGCACATACGACCATACCCATCAGAAAACTCGGGATCCCGTCCGCTCTCCCATAGATAAGCTGGTGAGGGGCCAACTAGTAGTTGGGTCGGTGACGACCAGCGAATCCTGGCTGTTGTATGTTATTTCTTTTTGCCATTTTTGAGAATAGTGCCAATCGATTCTGAATGGACTGTACTACCTACACAGTGTGTAAAGCCATATAATGCGCACTTGAAAAACTGTGCGCCCACTACCACTGAGCAAGGTGCTTCTTCGTTCATGCAATGACCCCAGGTAACGATACCACGAGCGAGGAACTCTTCATAAGCGAACGTCTCTTGGTTGCGCAGGTCACGTTTACCTCAGTTCCAAGAAAGGGTTATCACCTCGTTGCCTGCGGCCTCCAGGCCTTGGCCCGCTGTTCGTAAGGGGTGATATTTGAAGGTTGCCTGGGCTGCTCCTCGATACATAACCTACGCCCGGCCACCTCGCAACCCATTTCTGTCGGCTGTTGTCTGATCATCGTCTTTTTACTATCTCAGTAATTATGGATGTGCCAGAGGCTGATTTCGACATCAAGCTGCAGAAGATCTCGGCAGATCTCCTCGGCGACTTCGATCGCTCCTTGCCTGACTTTCTTTGGAAGTCTGACGGCCATGGCGGTTCACGCGTTCGATCTCGTGTCCGTGCTAAGGAGATCTTCCGACTGACTTCATCTGTAAGTATCTCAACTTCTCCCTATCTGCCGCCAGAGCTGATCAGTGTCTAGCTTTTGGACCCGTTCCAAGAACTGCCGCAGTTGCTGGACCCTTATTTGCCCAAGTGGATTCCGCTCTTGGCCGAGGCATATCTCAAGCATCTGCAGACTCGACACCGCGAAAAATCGCTGTCGTCGCGTTCTGAGCTTCTGGTTTCAGTTGAGTTTGCCATATGCAAAATCTTGTACACATTTTGTAAGATTCGGGGAGAGAAGGTTATTGTGCGATTCCTCAATGTTGAAGCAAAGTATCTTGAGTTGCTGCTCCTGGCCATTGAAGAGTCTGAGCAGCCTTCTGAGGATGGCAGTACCTTGAAGGGCTGGACTTGGGAAGAACGGTACATTGTACTTCTTTGGCTTTCTCATCTCCTGTTGGCGCCTTTCGACCTTTCCACCATTTCATCGGTGGACTTGCAAGATATTACGACGCCTGATATTCCGGGTCTAAACTGGCCTGCAAATCTTCCTGCAATCACCGTCAGGATGATTCCCCTCGCGATCAAATACTTGAGCGCTCCCGGAAAGGAGAGAGATGCAGCAAAGCTACTTTTAGTAAGGATGGCTACGCGGCGAGACATGCAACAGCTCGGAGTGTTGGAGTGCCTGGTGCACTGGTCGCTCACCTCGCTCCGGCCCCAAAAGGACAAAGCCCCTGGGACGACTTACTTTTACCTTGGCGTTCTTTCGTTTCTTGCAGGTCTTCTCAGGTCCTCTTCGGATACCTCTGACATGAACGCGTACCTCCCAGCGATATTCTACGCTGTGCACACTATTTCGACGAGTGACAAGGAGCTCTCGAAGACCATCATCTCCTTCGCCTTGGCGAGAAAGATGATCCTCAAAGTCATCCGAACAGTCATTGTTCTTCTACTCAGGCAAACTCCACAAGACATGACAAGTACTGAGCTTACTGAAGTTGCCATCGGCTACCTATTGGAGAGTCTTGCTGATAACGACACGCCGGTTCGATTTGCAGCTAGCAAGGCTCTGAGCATTATCACCCTGAAGCTCGATGCTGACATGGCGTCACAAGTCGTCGAAGCAGTTCTCGAATCACTCAACCGTAACGTCCTATGGTCCAAACCCTCAGGAGCTAAACCCCTTAGAAACTTATCTGCCGTCAACAACCTTGAATGGCATGGACTGATGCTAACACTGTCTCATTTACTCTATCGCCGGTCCCCACCAGCTGAGAAACTATCTGACATTGTTCATGCCCTCCTTCTCGGGTTGTCCTTTGAGCAACGCAGCATGTCTGGTGGCAGCATCGGATCGAATGTGCGTGACGCAGCTTGTTTCGGAATATGGGCCATTGCTCGTCGATACACAACTCAAGAGCTCCTAGCAGTGCCCACGGGCTCCGTCTTCGCTGCCAAGGCTCATCCAGCTTCCAGTTCGATTCTGCAGGTATTGGGCACAGAGCTTGTTGTCACGGCGTCTTTGGACCCAGCCGGAAATATCAGACGGGGTGCATCTGCTGCTCTACAGGAACTGATCGGGCGGCATCCAGACACAGTTGAGCAAGGCATCTGGGTCGTTCAAACAGTTGACTACCACGCTGTAGCTCGACGGTCCAGGGCGATTGAGGAAGTGGCGCTCAACGCAACCAGACTCGACAACCAATATGGAGAGGCAATCATGGATACCCTTCTTGGTTGGAGAGGAATCGGCGATCTCGATGCGTCGTCAAGAAGAGTTTGCGCCAACGCGTTTAGCGTTCTGACATTGGAACTGTCGGACACAAAATCACCAGAACCGCTTTCCCGCTTCAAAACCTCCATACAGCTGGTTATAGATCGATTGGAGACTTTACAGACTCGACAGGTCGAAGAACGACATGGACTAATGCTGTTTCTGGCCGCAGCACTGGACAAGTTTCCCGAGCTGATGAGCGACGGGCCTGGGCACCTCGACCTGTCACTAGTTCACCAGATCATATCATCTATATCAACCATTCTCGATGGGCTCAAGTCAACAGTCTTTCGACGGCCGGAGCTCATTGCTGAAGCCGCAAGCCGATTAGTAGTATCCTCGTTGCCCATTCTCCAGGCAGCACGACTTGGGATCGATGCGCAACAGACTTTCCGGACTGGAAGCGAGGTCCTATCACCCGAGAACCCTAACGGCTATCTCAGCCTTGTGTCTACTCTCGACTCTTTCAGTGTTGTCGATGACAAAGTTCTCAGCTTGCTTTCCTCGCTGCGGCCTATTCTTCCCGCCTGGTTGAACACTAATGAGCTCGAGACCGTTGAACCTGCAGCCGCCGCTGCGTTGACACTTCTCATCTTTTCCACACCGGATGATCGGAAGAGTCTCTTAACAGAATGGGCACAGCTGGTTCAGCGTCGACCGACGGGTCGTGCAAGGGGCCACGTTAGTGGTTACTTTTTTGCGTTGACCCTTGCCCAGCCTCTCGCTGAACTTGGCGAAACGGCGCCCGGTCTCCAAGATCTTGCCTGTCAAGCGATACTAGAGCGATGGAACTGGGAATCGGAGGTTGATACGAAAGTTGCTATCTTGCAAAGTCTGACGCAGAGCCGTGTCCTGCAAGAAAAGCCGGCCACGTTCTTGAGATTGGTTGCAGATGGACTGAACGACTACACGACTAATGCACGTGGCGATGTCGGATCACACGTTCGGGTTCAGGCCCTCAGAGCAGTGAAAGCACTTTGGAGAAATCTAGGTGATGCAACTAGCCACACCGAGTGGCTAAAGGCTTCTGTGGAGTCATTGTTCCTCAGCATCATTCGTCTCTCTGCGGAGAAGTTGGATCGGGTTCGTCCTGAGGCTCAAGCTGTTGTTGCGCTAGCCCTCGAAGAAAGGTGTGCTGCTCGTTCGATGCTCCCCAGTAACTGATGCTGACGTTAAACAGTCACTCGAAGAAGTTTCGTGAAATGACCTTCTCCTCTAGAGCATACTTCCAGACCCTGCTCAAGCTCCGATCTCAAGGCTGTCTCTTACCTCTGGTATCCGATGCTGCCACCGCAGACGCAGGGCTTTGGACGGCTGAGCTCTTAGCTGGCTATGTGACGTCCGCCGATACAGGTAACGAAGACCTCGTTATCACCAGCCGAGCAACGCTCTTCGAATACTGCTCAACCAGCCAGGAGTCCCTCGGTTTGATTTGCAACGCGCTGCTCAAGAACCTCCAAACCCGACAGGGCCAGGACCGAGTCTTGGTGCCCACACTAGAAATCATCGCCTTCCTCTTTCACGTTGGACTCTTTCAGAAGAGTGACATAGACTTACGTAAATTATGCCTCCAGACTCAGAAGGCGGGATACAAGACGGGCAACGTCAAGAAGATCGAAGCATGCATCAAGGTCTATGGCGGGGTTGCGGCAATGGGCGATCAACCCGGGGCCACGGCGGGTGTGGAAGAGGCTAGAAAGCGACTAGGGGCTTTGCTGTTTCATCCCTGGCCGCGCGTGAGGAGCTTGGTGGTCGATGAGGTCTGGGGCCTCTTGGGCTGGCAGGACGGGGCTGGGGAGGTTCTCATGGGCGTTGACTGGGGTCAGGCTGACAAGTCGCAGATCAGGGCCGTGGTGCAGCAGCTGCGGCTCGGATAGAAAGCTCCAATGGCACGCATGCGGGAGCTGGACTTGATTTGGGATGACGAAATAGACAAAGTCCCTAATCACCTCTTCTAGCTGCAGGATCGAAAACTATGGTATCTTTCCCGCCATTGCCTGGGGCTGGGGTGTCCAATATCAAAGTGGCAGGCTGGTCGAGCGTGGCCGAGAGGGGAAGGTGAGCGATCAGACAGCTTGCACACAACACACACTTTGGGAGTTACCATGCCAGGGGGCCATTTGGAATCCTCTAACTTATTAGTTCCGCGTTCTGGATTAATGAGATTGAGCGCGGCAACCATTGAAACTCTCCTTCCCGCCGCTAGCAGGGCCGTGATGAGCTTTCCGAGTGGTCACTTACGCGAAGGGGACGGTATGAACCGGGACCGCGATGGTCTCAGCGAGCCGCGATGCAGAGAATCCAATGCCATCATCTGTGACCTTTGAGTTCGCCCGACCACTGAAGCATCTTCAACGGCGCCCGCCAACTTCCCCAAAACCACAACGCTGCCCATCCGCCCCAGGCCCCGAGCGGAAACACAGCCAAGACACGACTCGTGCTAGTCGCGCTAGTACGCCGCAGCGGCGGGGTCCAGACCGTTCGTGAAGCGAGACAGAAGCAAAGAAGGGGTTCTGGGGAAGTGAGACGACGACGGTAGCCGAGGGCGCCGCGGCTGGAGTTCTAGAATGCGACTCGAAGGCCGTCACACTTGTCAGGACGGACGGCAGGCGACGGTTCAAACTCTGATAGTGATATGCGCGGAGAAGCTTTTCGGGATTTATTACACGTGCTGTCTAAATTCTGACTTCTGTAGACTAGTCGAGAGTCTAGAAGGAAAGTTTAACGTCGCCAACGTTCGTGGGGAGCTTGTACTTGTTGGAGGTACAAGTACCGGTACGCTTGATTTGCCTGAGGTACTGACTGATAAGAGGTGGTTGGTAAAGGTTATTGAAATCAGGGCATATTGTTACCAGATCAACATCGGGAAGCCATATACACATGTCTGAGTACTCTAGATTAAATACGTCACATAATCAGGCAAAGCGCAGATCGCCAATCCATTAATTGAGCGCGGCAAAGTGTGAGGCGCGAGGGCATCCGGCCCCACATTGTCCGGCGAATGAGCCGCAATTTACACGGACGACCCGGAGGCCGGCGATCGGCGATGGCCTTGTTCCAGCGCCCCCCAACTCATCTGTAGCATTCATATTGGAGCATTCATATTAAATGTAACTTAAATAGATATGCAGAAGCCCTTTGTAAGTAGAGCAAGATCCCTCCCCGACGCGAACAATATGACGTTGGCCGTTGCGGACAAAATGCGTTACACGGACAGTCAAAGAGGCGAGTCGAGTCGGCCCGGGGAGATGCCACAGCAGCGGGACAGGATCCCTAGTCCTTGCGTCACATCGTGGTCGGGTTAGCAGCGTCAATCGCTGGCCAGTGCCGTCATCCATGGATGCCAGTGTTCATTAATTAGTAGGGGACGAGCGTCGCGTCGTGGGCTGGAGAAAGAGATGAAGAAAGTGAAAGTGCACGGGTCAAGGAGAGGACGGCTGGCTGCGCTCGCAGCTCACAAATACATGGATATGAACCCAGTCCCTGCTCCGAGATGCAGTTTATACCAATGCATCCCATTAGGTATGTACGTATTAGGTTTCGTACGAGGTATGCTGAGAGCCGCAATGCGAACCGAACGGGGGCGTCACTACCACGTAGGTACGTGTGCGAATAGTTCGCGCGTAGTTACAAGTACACCAGGTTCATCATGGCCGCTTGCATTTCGTGATGCCGGTTGCTGCAGATAGCCTGCCGCAAGAGGCGTTACCAGGCTTGGACATTTTACTAGGAGAGGCAAAAAGCACATGTTAACATATTTGGTGCCGATAACGAAGATAAGGCTGATTGATGATGTGTCTCCAGGTGCTAATAGGGCGCCCGCTGTGGGTAGTGAGGCCGAGACGGTGCGATAGAGACGCGGGCGTTGTGCCATGGTCCTGGGACGGTGGATACGATGATAGCGGCGGATACGGAGAACTTCCAGCAGGCTGCGTATTTGGTGCATTGTAGCATCTGGGCCCTGGTCTTAAAGCAAGACGCCAAGAAGACAACCTAGATCACATGCTGAGACACGATGTTAGATGTACTCGGTACGTACTCGAGTCGCATCGCATCGCATCGCGTCACTGGATCGCACGCACGCAGCACCCTTCCGTTCCTCCAGCCATTCAACCACCCATTCGCGATCCCAACGATGCGGTGCAGCCCGGGGCAATGCATGGGGGGTTGAGACAGGGAGCCAAGGAGCCATCCATGGATGGGCCCATGGCCTGAGCTGAAGCAGTCACGATAGCCAAACGGAAGAGACGCGGTGCAGCAGACGAGTTGCTCCATTCAGGGCTCCATCTGAGGGCTCCATCTTAACGGACCGGGCGTCAAGGTTCAAGGACAAGGGTCGACGGTAAAGGGCTGCCTGCTGGGCTGCAGCTTCATCGTCGACAAGCTTGCCACTTGGGCTGCATTCGGTGGTGCGAAGTACTTCGTACTCTACACTGACGTTGCTGGACGGTACGACATTGTCGCGTGATGGCGTAGTCTCGAGTCTCGCAGGGGTTTTGCAGGGGATGCACCGAGGCCATCTTGCACGAACGAGTAGCCCCCATCTCTGAGTTGATACTTGGGAACCGGTGGCGGTGATGTCTGATGCTGACAGCATCGCGAGAAGAAAGAGAAGATTGATGATGAGATGATGCTGACGACAGTGGACGACACAAAGGTACCTTACCTAAGGTAGAAGGATGACAGTCCCGTCTCCAGCGGTTTTCGAGAGCTCCAACAGCTGGCGAGCTCCTCAGGTGTTGGATCCTTACAGCTGCCGTACAACTCCATCCAACCACACAAACAACCCCTTCACCACCAAGCACCAAGCACCACCACCTTCCACCTTCCACAACCACAGCCTCGAATCGCACGGCACCAACATCGCGGCCCTCTCACTGCAAGTTCTCGATTCTCACACCGACGTCGAAGCCTCGACGAGTCCCGCCGCAGCCCGTGTCCCTCCTGCTGCTCTTTGACTGGTCCCCGTCCCCGTTCCCCCGTTCCCCCAGCCGCGAATCCATGCATCTTCTTGCAGCACAGGCTTGAGACTTGAGACCCAAGCGCAAGCGCAAGCTTCGACAAGACCTTCAGCATGGATGGAATCAGGACCGCGGTGCGCGGCTCCGCCAATGCCCTGAGCACCAGGACCATGCCCTGTCGTCAACGGCGCAAAAAGCCTCACGCTTGGCTCCGACCAATCCGCAGTCCCCGAAATATCCCCAAGTCTGTGTTATCTTTCTCGGCATCCGGGGTGGGAGAATATACCAGCAGCGGAGCCCACTGGATCCCACACAAGAAACCACAAGGGGGACCACCGCGGAGGGGCAGCGCTCGATGTGGCAGTGTCAACTGTCAAGTACCGGGGACTTCGACATTTTTGGCTGGCTTGCCCTGTCGCCCTACGCTGAGATGTGCGAAGTCGTTGGCTTCGTGACTGCAACGATCTTCATCCAACGCGGATTCTACTCTGGCAGTGCTACGTAGTAAGTTCTGGTTCTCTGCTGCCAGTTCCCAGTGTTGCTTTTTCTTGAGGCTTCCTACGAAATACAGTATGTACCAATATCCATGTATCTGTACTCTCTCCAGTCTGGACTGTCGCTTCAATAGGCTCACCTCAGAGGCTCAGGCTCGTGCCCAGACCCAGCCGTTCTGCCGGCAATGGCTCTGACAGGCTGCTAGCAAGGCACTACTTCCTACGGCTTGCGATCGGCACGTCGCCTTCCATGAGCACCTCACCCGCATGGCGTGCATCGGCCACTTGCACCACTACAGATACTCCATCAAGCCTTGATAGTCAGATCAGCTGTGTCTGTGAATCTGTACGTATGTACGCTAAGTACATACTTCGTTGGCCTCTTCTCGCTGATCAAGTATCTCCCAGTTTCCCCAGCGACCTCTAACCGCTCTCTGTCCAATGTCTCCTGGAACTCTGAGACTGGTTTGGCAGCCACCCATGTCGATGACATTGACATCTGAAAGGCCCAAGAGCCAGCCATCTAGAACAGTGAAGAAAGCCCGGGCCTTAGCTGGCGTGAGTGGCTGCGTACGCCCCGTTTTGGACTGCAAATAAGGGGCTGCTGATAAGCTCGCCCAGGCGGCTGGGGGGGCGAGTTGCAAGTCACGACTCGAGGACGGCAAGGTATCGGTACCTCTACAGCTTGTTTCGCGTGGCACAGTACTTCCACCCGTTGCAGGTCGCCCCATCGCCAAGTCGCTAACACGCCGCTAGACCTAGCACGACTGGGTCAACCGTCAGCGGAGCGCAAAATGAGACGGCCAGTCCCCTCGTCCTAGAGAGCCTCCGCTGTCGTGTGCCTAGTCCCGGGCCCAGTCCCAGTGGCCATCAAGCCCTGTGCCGAGTAGCGAGCGAGCTATTCGAGCGTCCGACTGATGAGAGAGTCTGCTGCTGTGGTTGTGCCCCGTGGATGTGGGCGGCTCGCCTCCGCAATATCTTGCGTTCAACTGCCTCCACTCGCTTCCAGGTTCCCTCCCACTCTTACTCCCACGCTCTCCCACGCCTTCAACCTCTTAACTCTCTTTTTTTGAAATCGGTATTACACCTCGCTGTCGCATTTATTGACCCGCGACAAATCGATCCTCGCCGGCCTCATCCCGTCTTTGATGCGCCTTCTCGCCCACGGGCGCAGTGTACATGCATCCGTCGCGGCCACTGCCGCTGCCACCACAGTGTCGCCTCCCGCCGCCTCATGTCCCGGACTACCAAGGCCGCCACAACACCATTGAAATCGCCACGACTGCGTTCCCGACAGAGGCCGTGATCCTCACATCAACCTCGACGCCAAGCCCGACGTCCTATCCCCCACCTCGCTCGTCGGGCCCTCTACGGAGGACGACGGGCGTGGACCACCGCCGCCGCCATGACGCTATATACCGATCCCCCGAGTCTTCGCGAATTCAAGTATGATAAGCCATCCCTGCTTGTGTGTTGGTGGGCGACGTCCTTTTGCACCATCATCATACTTCTGCGGCTTGCGGGACGCTTCATTCGAACCGAACGACTCTTCACCGAAGATCGCATTGCTGCCCTGGCATTGATCCCATTGTACCTGCGCATGGGCTGTGTTCACTACATCCTGCTCCATGGCACCAACAACGCCGATTTCGAAGGTGTTGAGCTCAGTGAGGAGGATTTGCGCCGAAAATCAATAGCTAGCGGGCTTGTGCTAGCCAGCCGTATTTTCTACGCCGCAACGTATGTGGCGCGCCCATCCTTCCCTTATACGACTCTCATGCAAGTCATTCTGGTCTAACTGTTCAACAGACTCTGGATTTTGAAGAACACTATTCTCGAATTTCTCCGGCGCCTTACTGGTGTCACCTGGGAGCGCTCGTGGCAGACGACCTTGCAGGCAATCCGAATCATCCTCATTGTCACTTTTATCGCCGTGGTCATCAGTACCCTTGCTGAATGCCGCCCGACCAAGCACTACTGGCAGGTGTTACCGGATCCTGGCGCTCAGTGCCGTCAGGGTTATGTCCAACTAATTACCATGGCCGTCTGCAATGTCTTCACAGATTTACTACTCGTCGTTTTCCCGATACCCATCATTGTGGGCAGCCAAATGACCATCAAGAGGAAGATTCAGCTCATGCTATTATTCTCCCTCAGCTTATCAGTTGTTGGCGTCACGCTATATCGAGTTCCGAACATTATTCGAGAAAACGGCCGACAGCAGTACCGCTCGCTTTTAGCGTCCGTTGAACTGTTATTCGCGACGGCCTCCGCAAATTCGCTGGTCTTGGGCTCATTTATGCGCGATCGAGGCGTCAAGAAGCAGAAATTCCGTCGGTCTTCTGTCGCGGAATCTTTTGACCCAGTTAGCAATGCTCGTCGGCCGACGCTGAATCGCCATTGGGGTAGCGACGAGGATCTCGTACGAGACCTGGGCATGACGGTTGATCCTGAATTGCGAGATCATCCCGAAGTCGCGGACGACGGCAGAGTTGTTCAATATGGGCCAGCCCCAACTGTGCAGCAGCTTGGTGAGGACATAGCGCGCTGGCAATTCCCACAACGGCACCGAAGCAACGCTGAGCGAAGCGACGACTCCCTCCTACCAGGCGACTCACTCATACCAACAAGGAGCGAATCCATCGCACCACAGAGGAAGGTGTCGTTCTTCGACGTGGGTGGTTTATTAGACGGGCCCCGTGAGAGCAACGGGAGTTACCGCTCAGCAAGCTATACCTCGTCCAACGCCGATTCCACCAATACGCACGCACTCCCGGTTGCTTCCTTACCGGCGGGCACGGGTGGTTTCCGCCGGGGATCTACTGCGCTGCTCCAAGACCTTGGCGGACTGCTAGGACCACGTCACACCAGACAACCCCGGTCGAAGTCTATAGTTGGGGGCACCGAGCTACAAACCATCCCCCAGTCGGAGCAAGAACCCAACTACAACGTCCACGGGAAGCCTGAAGCAGTGCTCATGGATGCGGGGCGTCTACTGCAATAGAGCAGTATCGGGGATTACAACAAGCCAAGGCGCTACGCCGAAACATGGCCGATATAACGACATTTCCTTTCTTATATACCACGAAATGTATAATGACGAAAGCGGGACGTTTTGGGATGGGAGTTTGGTCACATTTTTTTCGACGGTAGATTTTAGACGTCCGGTTGGCGTTTTTGTGAGGCTACGATATCCCTCGGAGCATCGACAGGCACTGGCCCACGGCTCTGAGGAGGCACGATGATATGCTCGGACGTGTTGTGAAGGTCCGGGAAGGATTGGCTTGCGGCCTATTATGGTCTTTGGGTGTTTATTTTGGGACATCTAGTCAAGGGCATGGGATGTTGGTTGGACTAGTTACATATACCCCGGCGAAAGCCAAGCTACGATGGATTACGCGGGTTGTTTTCGAGACGTATAGGATAGTTAGCACCTCTGAGTAGGTAATTCAACGTTGACGCCTAGACTGCAGGGTTTTTGTTCTGGATCATGGTGAAAGTCATAGAAACACATGTGGTATGCCCCTCAGCGTCTTAGAGAGTTCACCAACGGGTGACGAATGAAAGGTGAGTTTCGCAGTATGCCGAGATTCCTCAGCTCGGCCTCCATCTCTTTCAATGAGAGTGTACACCCTCACAGTTCCGAGGCAACATCTGGAACCGTCTCATACCTTGGAGACCTACGATATTCACATATCAGATGCTAAGAGCGCATCAATCTGTTCGCAACTAGTACACAATGCTTCATTGGCTTTGCTACAGCATCGCGCAATATACATAAAAACCCCTGGAACGCCAGCTTTTTAACCTCAAGTGCAGATCGACGCCTCCATCCTCATATCAAGAGCCCCTGATTCCTCCCTTTGATTTTAGGCAACAATTGTCCGTGCGACCATAGTCCTTTGCAGGACGAAATCTAGACGCACAACCGATAACTGGCATATCGACCAGCCGTCTCACTGTTACGTATAATCTTGACCACGGCACCCCTCCTCAGGCCGAGATATCGCGCGACAGGGTCCTTGGACAAAATGCGCGGCAGCTGTGTCTCCTTGAGGCGGTAGCGTTTCAACAGGGCGACCTTCTCCTCGCGCGACAGCAGCACGTGGCGCGGCACGAGCTCATGGTGGGTGATGTTGACGAGCAGGTCGTCCTCGAGGAAGCACTCGATCTTGGTAAGATTCTCAACGCTGGCAAGCGACTTGCGCGCGGCGGGGGACAGAGGCACGTGTGTCACCATGATGCCCGTTTTGTAGTTGTTGGCAATGGTGTACTTAGCAAACTGCCGGATCTGGCCGACGCCGAACTGCTTGTCGGACAGGAACTCGACCCAGATGGGCCCGCAGTCGGGGACCGGGTCCGGGTTGGCGTCGGTGGCGGGCGGGGTGAATTTCCTGAGCATCGAGTCGCTGGGACGGGCGGAGAACTGAAGTTTTGCGCGGCTGCGGGAGGGGGGAGCGAGGGTCAGTCCGACGATGGGTCTGGGCGGGTTGAGGGTCTTCTCACTTGACAGAGCCATCGGGGTTGCAGTATTCGTCGCGGAAGCGATCGAGCGAGATCTTGACTTCCTCCTCGGCGAGTTCATACTCCTGAGATGACTGTTAGTCGAGGCGATGGCCGTGGAGATATCGCAGGCCCCGTCGCTAGGCATCGTCTTCGCAGGTCTGCGACAAAGAACAAGAAGAGCGGCAAAAGTCTGGCTGGAGAGTTTATCTTACCCGGTCGGCAACCATCTCGTGGACGGTCCTCCATGCGCGCCATAGCCTCACCACCTCCTTGGACTTGGAATCTGTAGGCAAGCTGTCGATATCCATCTTGGGCCGTCGTGGTCGAGTGTGAGGGGCCGCCGCGTTGTCGTGGACGAGAGTTTTCTAACAAAAATGTGTCGCTCGCTCAGCATTGCATCAGCGGCAAAGCAAAGTACAGCGCAAGCGGGTCACTAGAGTCATGTGACTGCGCCACAGTACAGGTGGTGGACCCTTGCTTGTATGGATGCTATGTGTGGCGCAGGCAGGATCCCAAAGGGGAAGGAAAGACCCAAGGTGCTCTGGACCCCTGTGGCCCAGTGGCTAGAGCTAGGCGCACGGACCACAACCGGCTCACAATCGCAAAAAGCAGCCACGGGGCAAGAAAGTGGTGGAAGCCAATATTCGACCCCTTCGTCGAGGACCGCTTTTCCTCCTCAACCTCACTTGCAGTACCATATAAATTTGTACCTTTAAAGGTTCCCCCTTAGTCAAAAGCAGTCTCCCACGGCTTTTGCTTGGTCCCCCCTCTCTGGTCTCTGGTCCCTCTCGTTTCAACTCTATATATCACAATGGCCGACACCACAGCTGCGACGACGCCGCCTGCCACCGCTCCGGCGGGCGACAAGGCGGCCATCACGCGCCCCTCGAAGCCTGATGAGAACGTCTTTAAGGAGGAGCTCGCCAAGGCTGAGAAGGATCATAAGGCGTCTATGGATCGATTGGTACGGCCTCACCTCCCTCTTCGACCTTCGTGAAAACCCCGGGTTCGCTCAGCTTCGACATCCGTGGCCTCATCTCTGCCAACTGAAACTAATACATTCCACTCACAGGGCGCCGTCAAGGCCAAGATCGACATCGCCATGCCCAACAAGAACAAGGACCAGCCCAGCCCGACCCAGAAGCGACGAACGGAGCTCATCGCCCAGGCGAACGAGATCCGCAACAAGCAGGCTGGCGGCAAGCATGCCCGCTCGTCGAAGCTTGACGAGATCAAACGCCTCGACGAACAGGTCCGCAGCCGAATTACTGAGCAGAAGACCGCAAAGGGCAAGATCCCTTACAAGAACGCCGAGGAGGTCGACCGCGAGATCGCCAACCTTGACAAGCAGGTCAACTCGGGCGTCATGAAGCTAGTAGACGAGAAGAAGGCCCTGGCCGAAATCTCCAGCCTCCGCAAGGTGCGCAAGAACTTCGGGCAGTTTGAGGACTCGCAGAAGCAGATCGACGAGCTACGTGCCAAGATCAAGGAGATCAAGGACTCTATGGAAGACCCTGAGCAGAAGGCCATGTCGGAGCAGTACAACAAGATCCAGGCCGAGCTTGACACCATCAAGGCCGAGCAGGATGAGGCGTACAAGGGTCTCTCAAGCCTCCGCGATGAGCGAACCAAGCTCCAGGCTGAGCAGCAGGAGAAGTACACCGCTATTCGCAAGCTAAAGGACGACTACTACGGTCAGAAGAAGGCGTACCAGGCTTTTGAGCGGGAAGCTCGTGACAAGCACCGTGAGAGGCAAAGAGCCGAACACGACCGCATTATCAAGGAGCGCAAGAAGGCCGATGCCGAGCGCCGGCTCGCCGACGCCAGCGACCCTGCCTACCTCGACGAGATCCGACGAGCCAACAGCCTCCTGCAATTCCTTGACCCCACCCACAAGGTTGAGAAGGGTCCTCTGGTGGCCGACACTGGTCTTGGCGCTCAGGCTCAACGAACCGTCGACGAGAGTGGTCTTAAGGGTTGCAAAATCGTCAGCAAGAAGGATCGCGACGAGGAGTACGCGCCTGCTGCCAAGAAGGGCAAGAAGGGAAAGAAGGCTGTCGCTGCTCCCAAATCTTATAGCTGCCCTCCTTCAGTCGTCGAGGACTGCACTGCCATGGGCATTGAGCCCCCTATGAGTGCCGCTGAGGTTCCTGCCGTTATCGAGAAGGTCCGCGCCAAGCTCGACAACTGGAAGAGCGACCAGGAGACGCAGACTAAGCGCGTTAGTACTACCCTGTCTCTATCACTTGTGTGAACTGAATGCTAACTTTGCGTACGCAGAACATCGACGCCGCTAAGAAGCAGATTGAGGAGATCGAGAAGGCCGAGGCTAACGGCGTCGAGGCCAAGGTCGCCGAAGTCACCACGGACCTCAAGGAGACAACCGTTTCCGATAAGCAGGAGTCGTCGTAGACGCTCACCTCACCATTTCTGTCCCGCATTGCCCCTCGCCATCCTCATTCTTCACCTCGCCGCAATGTGAACTTTCCGCGCTCTCGCACTCTCCTCTCCACTACACTGCTATTTCCTCCCCTGTATAATCCCAGCACAGGGTCCGATCTTCACACTCTCAGAGAATCCGGCAAAACGAAAAAAAAGATGAAAAGGTCATCTAGCGAATTGATGGGGGAACATGCTTCGGGGCTGGCTGGTCGGCTCTCACGACCCCGCCCATCGCAGATTTGACAGCGCTCTCGGTGGTGTTTTGTAATTAGGCGCTATCCCTCACGGATGTTGGAACGAGATCACATATAAAAGATGTCAAAGTTCCTGAAATCCCTCCTCTTCTCCGCTTCGGGCCCTTATTCGCGTCGTGATGTCACCGGCGAGGATCAAATCCCTGCCCATGTGTATGTCATACTATGCCGAGCTGCGTCCATCCCGAGTCTACCCCTGTGGATCTCGGCTACGTATCGTTAGGCACGTATCGGGCACTTATGCTTGCTTCGTTCTGGTTCTTGAGCTGACTTGCATGGCTCCTGCAGATGGCTGAGAGGCCGACGATGCAATGTCCACATATTGAAGGACCTTTTTGGCCAGCTTTTCAATTAATAAGGTCGTTTGATAGTATACCGCCATTCTCACAGTCGCCAAGGCGGTCTCCCCAACAAACGATCCCACATGATATGAGTTAGACAGATTCTCATGAATTAGACAGATTCTCATGAATATCTCTTCCCGTAAAGGGTGCCCTCTCAAATGACATGGTATTCAATATCATTGCAATATCCCAACCATGTGACCCCTGATACTCCAAATTTGACCAGAACGCAAGTCGTCTAGTCTGAATGAGTAGAACTTCTGCCGAAACCTGAATCAACCTAATACAATTGCCACCCCGGTCTGTTTTGCCGGTACTCCATGCCCCAAATTATGCAATGGTCGTGATGCTCGTAGAAATCGTAATATGCGTTGGACCTGTGTCCTATCCGTCCGTTTTCCCCCTTTCCATATGGGTGTCCTTGCCCATACCAGTTGCTGCTCAATATGGAGCGTAATATGAAGTGGCGGGAGGTGGAGGGATGTTTCCCATGTGAGGGACGCCGAAGCCAATTGGGCGCCTATCGCGAGGGCCTGGAGTTCGCCTCGGATCCATTCGAGGCATTGGAGGCGGTGTTCGAGTAGGGAGAGGTTGCTCGTGGTAATTAATCGGGGCAATCGCTGCCGGGGCTCCGGTGCCATTGGGACCACCGCTTCGGCGACTGGCTTTTCGATAGCCATTGAGAGAGCTCAACGGGGGGTCTTTCACTGAAGGTTCGTCCTCTGCCGGAAGGGTGAGCTCCACGAGACCGAAGAAGTATTCTAGGACTTCGGGATAACGTTGCACACTCGACTGCCAGTCATCATCGATCCCACGCTTCAGGGACGCTTGAGCTTCAGCAATTTGGTTAGGATGAGGCGGCGCTTGATAGAAGTGGTAAGCATGGGCATGAATGCGTTCCATGTGTGCGGAGTGTGCGGTTTTCCGACTTTCCGTGAGCTGGCGGAAGTATTCGAGGATGTAGTCTTGGGCATGGCCTCGGACCCAGGAACTGTATGGGTAATCCATTAGCTTCCTTCGTCAGAGAAAAGAAACAGCATAGCTGGGCTTGCGCACCGTATATCATTGTATATAGACCGCATCATGCGGTCTTCGGCCTGTTTGATGGCAACCTCAAGTCCCTTGGCCTCACAATCACAAGCCATGGATGCCGGCGCATGGCATATAGCACAGTCTGGATCCATCCTAATGACCGGCTTGCGAAGTCTGTGATCTCTAGTATACATCTTAGCCAGGGCGCGGGGCTGGAATGGCATTTCAGGGCAGGCGGCGTGCACGGCACGGCGAGAGGGGGGGACGAAGAATACAAGGTGTGTGATATACAGGGGGGGTTCAATTAAGTCATGGCATTAGCATGAACAACATGAATAATGGCTAGGGATTTATTCTTTCCCCACAAACGGGCTTCATGAGGGCCAAAAGGAAGGACGGTGAGAATGGACGGCAAGGTCGAGAATGGGAACCGGGGGAACAGCAACTGACCTGGTTAAAGAAGAGCCGGGGACTACCTTAGCAAAGGTAGGTCGGACGTGGCGGTAAGGAAGACGAGACCAGGAGGGAGAGTGGTATGGGATGTCGGTTTAGACCAGCGGACGGTGAGGAGAGCAGCTGTTTCGCTGGAGCCAATATGTATCCTGCAAGCACCAGCAGCTCTCGGGCCAGGAGCTGGAAGGGAGGGAGAAACTGATGAGCGAGAGTGAAGAAGTCGCGTGGGGAAGCGAGAGAAGCTATGTGGAGAGGTCGAATGAGGAGGGCCGGTCCACGTCTACTGTCGTGGCTCGAATGCGGGACCGCGGAGCGTATGCAGGCTGGCCCAATGGCCTCGAAGTTGCCCAACGGACGGGCCTGGTCACGGCGAACCGTCGTTGGGCAATGCGGCTGCTAATAAGAGATGGTGGCGACGAGCAAGAGGGTGGTATGGGGAAGTGTGGGCGTGGACGTGGACGTGAACCTTGAAATGGACGTAGGCGTAGGCGTAGACGTAGACAAGAAGAATCAAGAGGGAACGAGCGAGGCCGGCATTTGGAAGATCGGACTCCAAGTCGAAATCTCCTGGTGGTAGTGAGCACAATCCCAGTCGTGGGATATTCGGAGAAGGATGGAGAAGGGCTGCAGAGATGGGCAGACAAATGATCAGCCGCTTGGTTAAGATAGAGAGCTGCGAGAGGGGCCGCAAAACAGAAGACGAACGAACGGGCGAGAAGTTGCCGAACCTGGGCGAACAGTGACGGGACGCCAGACCAGGGTCACACCAGCATCGGCAGCGGCAGCGGCAGCAGCAGCAATAACCCCAGGCCATCAGGCCCGTTGGGAGTGAACTTTGAAGGTGGGTTGGCGGGGGTAGAGGCTCTGCAATCAGCACTGTCAGGGCCGTCTCGCTCTCGTCCCGCTTCGATTCGTTGTGTCTGTATGGATGGATCTGGAAGTATTCACCGCATTTTGACGTCGCGTCAAGACTGTCTGTTGCTGGTCAAGGCCGCGGCACCTACGTAGCCATTTATCGACAACGCCGTCTGTCGGCCACTTCGGGCTTGCTGCAGAGCTGCAGCTTGTATGTGAGATGGTGCCGCGCATGACACTCACTGGCATGGTCGTGGCAAGAGACGCACGGGAGGAGTGCTGTCGAACGTGGATCCATATCATGATACGAAGTAGTAAGACAAATAGATAGTGAGAACTGATACTGAGAATGTGTGTGCTTGTTTGTAGATGTTTGTATTGAGTATATATTGCGTCTTAGTAGTGCCCAAACAACATATGTGAAGCGTCAAGCGCAGGTCGGTCGTGAGATGGTGCTTCGCAGAGTGTGAACGGTTGAACTGTCGATCGATTGTGGAAGGTCAAAGGATGTAGAAGGAGGAAACATGACAAAGTCCAAGTGGCAGGCAACCACAGCTTCACTGCTTGCGATATGAATGCCCGTTCAACACCTCAGGCATCATCAGGCATCGTTAGATATGGGCTGTGGGCAGGCACAGAGTGAGGCGGAGCTCTGTCGTGCCTGCCTGATCTTGAGGCGCCTTTTCCAGGTTTGTTGAAGTCCTTTGTCCCTTCCAAGCTCCAAGCTTGTCCCTTATCTTATCAGCTGCAGCGCAACCTTTTTTGACCTGGAACTCAATCGTAATGAAATTTTGGCCTACGCCAGCGTCACTGAGAAACCTCATCTGCTCCAACCACGCTTCCATTCTTGCAGAGAGGACGCCGCAGTCATGGCCTCTCGATGCCCTAGCGGCTGCTCCACGTTCCTTCCCTTTCTTTATCCCTCCTTTATCCTTTCAAGATCATCGTCCTCTCTACGTCCCGCCTTCAATTGCGCAGCCTTCCGCAAACGGTACTCATCAACCTCAGCGCCCGCTTCCGAGTCGCCCTCCGAACCTGATCCCACTGCCACGTCCACCGTCAACGACCTCCCGGAGTCACGCCTCAATCCAGCTCCCGACGATTACACAAACCCTACATTCGCAGACAAAGCCTTGCTCACCCTCTACGCGGGACGTGGCGGCAACGGCTGCATCTCCTTTCTACGCGAAGCTTACTTCGCCGAAGGCCCTCCAAATGGTGGCGACGGCGGCCATGGCGGTAATGTCTACATCCAGGCTGCCCACGGCGAAACATCCTTACACAAGCTCGCCCGAAAACGATTCGTTCATGCGGACCGCGGCAAGCATGGCCAGGGAAGTGCCAAGAGCGGCACCAGGGGCGACGACATCGTGATCACTGTCCCGGTTGGCACTGTAGTGCGCGAGCTGGAACGCGAGGATCCTGTTGCTGAAGAGGCCATGAATATGCGCATATGGCGCGCCCAGGAGAAGTCACGGAAACGCTTGTTGCGACTGGCCGATATAGAAAGAGCTCGGTCCATGCAAGATCTGAAAGATGAAGGGGCGGAAGAGAACGGCCTAGAGGAGGCAGAAGAGAACGACATGGAAGAAGAGGAAGATGAGGATGAAGACGCCGACTATCGAGTTGGCAGGTTCAGCGCCAAGGAGGCTGGCGAGGAAGCTGATGGGGAAGAGCCCGAAAATGAGGACCCTGAGCGACACAAGTGGCTTCTCTACCCGGGCTTAGCCAAGTCCGACGTCAAAGAAGCCGTCTTCCCTCGTCTTCCCAAGCGCCATCGCGTTCTCAAGCAGCCTCCGCCAACTATCCACCTCGATCTTTCCCGGCCAACCCCTGAGCCGATTCTACTCGCAACTGGTGGAGTGGGTGGCCTCGGGAACCCCCATTTCACGTCCAGGGCGCACCCACGCCCGATGTTCGCGACCAAAGGCGAAGATGCCGTCACGATGAAGATCGAGCTCGAGCTCAAGCTGCTCGCCGATGTGGGTCTTGTCGGCCTGCCCAACGCCGGCAAGAGTACCCTTCTCCGAGCCCTCACCAACAGCCGCACCCGGGTTGGCAACTGGGCCTTTACCACTCTTCAGCCCAACATCGGCACCGTCATCCTCGACAAGTACTCTGGCCGCCCGACCGTCAAGAGCTACCGCCGTTACCCAGCCCAGCTCGGTATGCCAGAGGAGGTCGACCGCGAGCCTCGCACCCGCTTCAGCGTCGCCGACATCCCCGGCCTCATTGAGGGCGCCCATCTCGACCGAGGACTAGGGATCGCCTTCCTGCGGCACGTTGAGCGAGCTGGCACTCTTGCCTTTGTTGTCGACCTGGCTGCTGGAAACGCCGTCAAAGCCCTCGACTCTCTTTGGCGCGAAGTCAGCCTATACGCGCAGATGCGCGATGAGGAGGAGCACGCCCGCGAGATTGAGGCCCGCGTCGACTGGGATATCCTCAGCGACATCGGAGACAGAACAATGAACCTCAACGCTGATTTCGACGCCACGCAAAAGCAGGAAATCGCGCCGGGGCTGCAAATCGCTGGCAAGCCCTGGTTTGTTGTAGCCACCAAGGCAGACCTGCCCGGGACCCAGGACAACTTCCGCGAGCTGAGGGAGTACCTGGATAGCATCAACAAGGGGGAGAAGCCGCATCCAAGCGGAGTCGAGGATGCCTGGACGAAGAAGTGCACGGCTATTCCGGTGAGTGCCATTAACGGTCAAGGAGTCGAGAGGATCGTGCACTGGACGGTCGGACTATTGGATGACTAGATTTTCGAGAAACCATGTATTATGCCGTTGTACCAAAAGACCATCCCAGATCATCATTCAGGGTTGTATATCACCAAGACTAGATAATTGTACAAAACCAGTTCTGCCTCACGCTCCCTCTGCCGTAATCTCTACCTCAGGCTCTTTTACTTCGACTGGTGCATCTGTCTCTTCAGGGGTAGGAATATCCTCAACGTCGCCGAAGTCCTCAACCTCTTCTAGCTTCGCTTCGGCCTCATCGGCAGCCAGCTTCGCCTTCTCAGCCTTCTCCTTCACGATCTGCTCCTCGGTCTTCTGCTTGTGCAGGCTCGCGTTGATGAGTGGCGACGTATCGTTGAAAATACGCAGCAACATGGCCGCGCGATCCTCCTTAGGAAGCATCAGGTTCAGCGAGTGGATGCTCTTCCAAAGCGGCAGAGCCATCCTCTCGGTGAAGTCTGGGTCGGAGCCGTCGGGCTCGACGCGGAGGACGCAGCACCCCATGCCGATATCGCGAACACGTTCGCCGATCTCGTCGAAGCGCTGCCAGAGGTTGTCGGAAATGCGGGGGAACATTTCGATGAGGAGCTTGCGGAAGGTCTCCTTGTTGCGCAGGTGGATGACGCGCGGGGCGCCGACGTAGCCTTGCAGGATGGGCATGCCCTCGGCCTGGATGCGCCAGCGACAGACCTCTGCGGAGGGGGCATCCTGCTTCATGAACATGCGGACGCCTCCATGAATGAACTTGAGGCCACGGCCCTCGTTCTCGGTGAGGATATCGCGCAGGAGCGCGCTGGTGTAGTAGATGGCCTTGGCGGGCTCGCCCATTTCGTTGCGCACCATGTAGCGGTCTTCGGGGAAGCGGCTGGAGATGTGGTAGAATTTGGTGATGTTCTGGATGATGGGGTGCGAGGGGTCGAGGTATTTGAAGGGCTCTTCAGCGGCGGCGCCGTTTCTTCGCGGTTTGCTGGCGTCTTGAGCTGACTTTGGCGTGGGTGCAGCTGAAGGCTCAGACTCGGACTTGACGTCGGTCTTGACCTTCTTCGCGGGCTGTTCTTCCGTCTCGTCTGTTGATAATGAGCGTTTGGTTCCGTTGGCAGAGGCGTCGGTCATAGCGATGTCCTCTGGCTTCACAGCCTCCTGCTTCGTATCTTCCTGCTTGGGGGCCTCCTCCTTGGTCTCATCGGCCGCCACAGGAGCAGTTTCGGGAACAGTCTCGAGGGCGTCCTTGATCTCCTCCGGGTTTACCTCTACCTCTGCCACGGCTTCTGACGCGGCGTCGACCTTGGGGGCACCTGGCTTGGCGTCATTCTCGTTCCTCGCTCTGAACTCGGTCCTCTTCTCCAAAACGGTGATGAAGAAAGCACCAGTGTCCTGCATATGAGGGTAGACTCTCATGCAGCGGTCCAGGGGTAGGTCGTCACCTTCCGCTCCCTCGGGCTTTGAGAACATGCTCTCCACGATGCGTCCAGGGACGCCTTCACTGTTTTCTCTGGCAAAATCATCGACCTCTTTCCATGAGCTCCAGATCTTTGCTGCCTTGTCCATGATCTTCCAAGACTTCATTCCAGGGTATCGTTTCAGATTCGGTAGCTCGTCCTTGCAATCAACAATTTCGACATTCTTGGGTCCGCCACACCTCTCAACCGCTGCCGCAATAACAGCTTCATTCTCGACAGGGTTCATGCTGCACGTAGAGTACACAACTCGGCCGCCGACTTTGAGCAGCTGCAGGGCGCGCACCAAAATTCTAATCTGGGTGTTGTGTAGGCCAAGCGCACTGCCAGGCTGCCAATCCTTCCAGAGATTGGCGTTCTTTCGCACCGTTCCATCACCCGAGCAAGGGACATCGGCGAGAATGCGGTCAAACTTCAAGTACAAGCCCTTGTTGGGGTCCTTGGAAGGGAGCTTAATGGACGGGAATTGGGTCGCATCGTGGTTCGTAACAATAAGGTTCGGGGAGGATAGTCGCTTGAGCTGATGGACAAGCATGTGGCCACGCTTATAATCGGAGTCGTTGGCGATGAGCATGCCCGTGGCTCTTCCATCGTCGGTCGGGTCGGCGTCAATATCCACCTCGGCTTCCTCCTTCGTCTCCTCGCCCAAATCCAAGCCATCTTCCTTGGCGTATGCGCGAAGGACCTTGCGAACACGCGCTTCTTCTCCTTGGTGGATCATCTCGAGTAGCTGCGCAGCCTTGCTTCCAGGCGCGGCGCACATGTCCAAGACAGTCATACCAGGGCGGAGATCCATCAACAGCGGGGGAATCATGCTCACGACCTCCTGTCTGCTAATGTTTCCGACGCTCGTCTCGGAGACGAGGAACTTCTGGAAACGGGCGAAGGGGGGGAACTTTCGAACAACGTTCTTGGGGGTGGTCATCCACCAGGCGAGCTCGTCGGGGTACCAAGCGACAGGCAGAGGCGGATCGACGGGGCGGCCATCTTGGTGGTTAATCTTGACAATCTCGGGGATGTATCTCGTCTGAAGAAGCGTTTTCACGGTAAGCGCGTGGCTGGCGCAAGGGGAATTAGCATGGGCGTTTCCTAGGGATTGTTCGCGACATACCCTTTTGAACCGCAGAATCTGAAACTGTTAGGCAGCTCGCGCTTGAGCGCATCCCAGTAGAGTTGCTTCTCCTCGTCTGGCAGCTGGAGTATGGTGTCGTAGAAGCGCTGGAGCTTCTCGTTCTTCTTCTCAATGGTCGGATAGTCTCTCCAAGTTCCTCCATCTCGAGCGCCGCCTCGGCCACCGCCACCACCGCGTCGGTTCTTGCCCTAGATCGTAGCATGTCAGCGGTGCGCAATTGGAACAGAAAGTGTTTGCGCCGTACCCTGAAATTCTTGCCCATAATCGCGGATATTTGGCAAGTTGGTGAAGTGAGATTTTTCAAGACGGAAAAAAGTGCCCCGCCGCGTTTACGGCCAAACCCCCCGCTGGCGCTAATGCCGCCGCACTACAGCACAGTACAGTACGTGCAGCTGTGCTGATAAGATCTGAGTGGCTTGACTTGATCAACTTTACGCTCCGGCTGCTTTCACAAGCCTAATGGCGAAAACAACAGACTATAGACTATAGACTATAGCTGTATCCTTGAAAGTTGGCCTCTTGTGAGCAGTATCCCGACAAACAGTCTATCTATTCCAATATTCCTGTGCTTCATTCCTTCAGAGCTTCTCGACTATATGGGCTCCTCGATGAGGTTGTTGAAGCATCGAAGCTATCCATATGAAAAAGTCATCAGAGAACCATCGCAAGGAAAGTCACTCTTTCATAAAAATAACCTAAAAAGCACCACCCTGCCCAGCTACCTTACTTACGTCCAGGCTTATAAAGATGACACAAGGAAAGCTTCTCAATATGGATAGGTGTACTTCCATGACTCTGATATCTCGCCGGAAATTGTGAAGCTCTCTGGTCTGTTGATACGCATCATGTCGCAAACTGGACCTCTTGTATTTGATCTTAATTTGCAATATCTGAGATCACTACGTTGCTTATTTGCGTACCTTGGTGATATCTACCTTAGCTCGCAGCATTCCCTTACTTCCAAGTTGTGCTCAAGTCAAGACCTTTATGCATAACACAAGCCGCAGCACGCATTCACTGTTCGTCGTCAAATTGCGCTCCACCAAGCCCAGACCTCGCGGTGAGGCTGCCTCAATGAGATCCAATCAGCGCCTCATCTGGGTGCTGCATGATCCACTTGAAGCCCCAAATCAGGTTAGGCCCCCTTGGCAAAATGCCTGTCTTCGCACACCGCCCGCTCACACCGCCCGGGGTCGCAATCAGCCGGCCAAACCCCACTGGTATAAATATTCTCCTTCCCCTCGCCCTTTGACTTGATTTCCTTTTCCTCTTCATACTTACCTTGTTCGAGGGCCTCCATGATCAACAATATGGAGCCCTAGTGCGGGAGGCCTGCATTGCACATCGCGGCGTCGTCCTGTGCTCGATTGTCCTTCGGGGCCATCGGGGGCGGAATTTTTGATTTACAAACCTTTTTGTTTTCGTTGTGTTTCTCGGCTTGATGCTGGGTCATGAAGAAGACTGTCTGTGATTTCTACGTAACGTAGCTTGCATCGTAACATTGTGATATGCGACGCGTAATAGAATTGTCGAGCTCGCTTCAGTCATTGCTGTCTGACGTGTAAACAGTGCCGAACTTGAAGATCTCTTCGTGCAGGTCCTGATGTGAGAGTGTTACGTGTGCGAACGGCCGCGATGCTGGTTTCTCAAAATTAGACTACGGCTGTGCGCCACTCGCTTTCCACCCGAAGTACTTGTTGTCCACTGTCGTTGCTGCCATCGAATCTCTTCTGAGGTTCCTTTTCTTGCATTGTCGCGTCAAGTAGGCTCTGGGACTCGCAACGTTTTTGGGACGTTGTGATATGCCCAAAACACGAGGCTTCACTCACTGTCTCCTTTTTTTTCTTCAGCTGCCCAACACACGAGGCAGCTTGACTCTCTGGAGCATGTCAAGGGCCACAGTATCGCAATGGGTCTGACCTATCGCCTAGGATCCCTGAATTAGTCTACCTGGGAAGTATAGCGATATGTGTGCTCCTATGCTGGCCTTTCAAGCTTCAAGACGTGCAGCCACACAAGGAATCGGCGTGCTGTGCTGTCACACGTAGTGATCTTCTTTCACTCGTCTGCAAGTCGCAGGCTCACAGAGTCAACAAGAGACGGTTCCTTTTGTTTGTCGCATCAAGATGTCGCTCCTTGTTTCATGCATCACTCGTGTCAACGTTATTATGCACAGATCACAGCGCGGAATTTGAGTCTGCCACAATACCCTATGCAAGCAGTAGATGGCATTAGGTTCAAGGCTCTGTTTCACAGATCTATATGGGTGATATAATCTACTCCTATTTGAATCTTATGAAACCTGAGTTGAAGGCGGATAGTCCACGGTGAAAGAGAGAATTCACGTTCTAGCCATGCATGGGTGACGCTCTCTCCGCTTACATCTACCTCGATGCAAAGTGACTCGATCGTCTAGCATACTTTGTCTCCTGGTGCACTGTCTACAATGGGTCTTGCATATTTGCATCTTGTCGCTATCGAATCTCGTGTGTCCAACCAAACCACTCAGAAGCCAACTTGCAACCTTCCCCTTTGGCATAGCATAGGCAGACTTGACGTCAACGCGTTTCAGCATTATTCTAGCTTCCTAGGCAGCATAGTGTTACGCAACCGGATTTGCCCCTCGAGATTGGAGCTTTGGCAGAGCTTATGCGTGGATCACGAGGGCGTGTGATCTCTATTGTCAATACACTCGACCAGTGGTCATGCGGCAACTAAACTCTACAGCCAGTGTGATTCTCGTAGGATGAGGCTGCGATGCCAGAGTTCCTTGTTTCGCCACCAGGTCTCTTACTGCCCGCCACTGTGATGAGAATTCCCCCTCATTGGCAGCATTGATGGTTGCACACTAGGGATATTGAGGTTGTTAACATGATACAACCACACGCAATTAGTCCCCAACCTGAACGTTACATAGCTGGTAAACTCTAGGTCGAGGAGAAAAGTGACGGAATATTGACAGTTTCCTACATAGGTAATTATGCATACAGCTTCGCTGTGCTGAGGCTATGGTGGCGAACAGGTCTTCATGCGTCTCATCGAGTTTCTAGATCCTCGAATTATGGCTGGATCGACCAACATTGTAGATCAAACACATCTGACTACCTAGGTAATCTTCATACCCTCATTCCTGATTCCGTCCCGACCAGCAAAGTGAGATTCGCAAATGTCATACTACCGACCTCTTCGTCCTTGACTGACTACCCTACACGCCCGTAACCACCTCGACTTTAGTGCCGGGCTTGCGAGCCCTCAGGAAGGTGTCGCGACGAGTCAGCAGACGGATTCGTAAACGGCGACACGTAAGAATCTTTGATGAGACGTCATTATGCACAAGGATCCACGGAGATGGTGGTGAAGTCGATCCAATCGAGGTTGTGCAGATTGACGTCATATTGCTGTGGAACTTGGTAGATTCTCCTGCACATCTCAGATGGGTGGGAAGCGCAAGTCGATGTTAAAAGGAACTCGCCCATCAGTGCAACTCCAGTCTTGGTAGAAAACATCAACTTCAACTTGACACCTACACGAAGAGAATTATACTTAGTTTGCCCCGTGTACAGAACAAATCATCAACCACAGCCACATCGCGCACCTACCAACACCATCACCATGTCGTCCGACCAGAACAAGACCACCGACACCGTCACAGACGGCGCCAACTTCCTCACCTCAACCGTGGGCAACACCCTGGGAGGCCTGACCCGCACGGTGGGCAACGTCACCGAGGCCGCAACCACCGGCATTGGCCAAACTGTCACAGGAGCCACCGGAGAGACGGGGCGTCCCTTGGGTGATGGAGTCGGGAACATTGGCAAGGGTCTTGGAGGCGGGCTGAATTCCCTCGGAAAGGGAGTGGAGGACGCGGGAAACTTTAAGAAGCAGTAAGGGGGGAGGTGAAGCGGATACATGTCTGAACGGATGAAGATTGCAACGCAATACGGCAAGGGAAAATAAATACTATGGGCAAATGATTACAATGCACCCCGGAAACATCAAATATGACATGAGATGGAAAAATAACCCGTTACAATGGACTGCAAAGTTGATGAACTATTCAATGAGGCTCACAAAAGAAACAGCTGACAGATGAAAGTGGTTGGGCAAAGAGACACAGAACTCCAATTGTGAAATGTAATATACCTGGATAAGACGCCTCTCTAACCAATATTAAACTCGTCCGCTCCAGAATTCATCAGCATCATGCTCTTCCTCTTGAGGGTCTCCTGCGGCGTCCTGTCGTCATTCTTGTTATCCCTATCACCACCACCATCTCTATCCTTCCTATCCCTGGTATTGCCATTATCCTTGCGAGGTCGCTTTTTCGTTTTCCGCTCCAGCCCGGCCCCGATACCACCGGGGGCCTCTCGCAGGCCGTAACTTTTCGCCGTGTGCCCCAAATGAAGCTCCGTCATGTCGAAATGTCCGCGCTCCTCCTTTGTGTGCGTTGTATAAGCCCTGATGTGTGACTTGAAGCCGTTGCGTGCGAGCTCGAGTCTTTGGGGGTCTTCGAGAAGACGCTGCTCGATGTGGAGCTGTAGAGTCTCTGCTTTGTCGTGGTATGATTGTCCTTCTGTTGGCATGGCTGAGGTTACAACTGGAAACTCGAGCTTGTTCATCATTCCCTTTTGGAGAATTGAGTCGTAGTTCTGCGACGTCGGAGGAGTGGAAGCCTTCAAAAGCTTGATATATCCTTCCTCGCATCCAGGTAGAAGGAAAAGCAGGGCATCGCCAGGTCGCCCCGCACGAGCAGTTCGGCCAACACGATGGATATGGTCCGCAAAACTGAAAGCGGGATCGTATTCAATGACCAAATCGACGTCGGGGATATCGAGACCTCGAGCAGACACATCCGTCGTAATCAAGAGGGAGGGAGACGTGCAGGCCGAGAAAGATTTCAGCGTCGCAGTTCGTACTGGTTGAGACAAAGATCCATGCATCCTGTGTAGGATAACCTCAGGGCTGGCTGGCGATGTGATGTATGCCGCCTTGGACACTGTCTTTGAAATCGCTTCCGTCTCCTTAGTTGGAACCTCTGGTGCCTCGACCTTTTTAGGATCTTTTAGGAGCTCGTAGTGGAAATCCACGGAATCGGCGCAGGATATGAAGATGATAGCCTTCATTGTTCGCCCGCGACGGGAAAACGTATACCTGAGATATGATATGAGAGTAACCAGTCGAAGTTTCGCCGGCGCGATGGTGTAGTACTGGTGAAGTTGTGCGGGTGCCTTCATAGCGGGATCCTCGTCCTCATCGTCGCTGTTGGCGTCCTCTTTCGCCGCAGCCAGGAACGTCGCATCCGCCAAACTCATCTCTCCTAGCTTTTGCACGTTCATTTTCATTGTAGCCGAGCAGAGAATACTGACACGGCGGTCCGGGAGAGCTGTCAGTGGGGTCCCGTCCATCAGTTTGTTCCTGACGCTGATCTCTCGCAGCGCTGTGACTGCCTTCTTCAAATCATCCTCGAATCCCAGGTCCATCAGACGATCACCCTCATCAAGAACGAGCCACCGCACAGTTTTGAGACTCAGAGCCTCCGTGTTGTCAATATGATCGGCCAGTCGTCCAGGAGTGGCGACGAGGAAGTTGACTCCTTTCCTAATCCGGGACTTCTCTGCCTTTTTAGACTCTCCACCAGTGATGGCCGTCGAAACGAGCCAAGGGAAGGGCCTGATGAGTTGCTCGAGCACTGCATGTGTCTGTTTGGCAAGTTCTCGGGTGGGCGAGACAATAATAGCAAACACGCCAGAGTCTCGATGTATCTGAGCACCACTGCCTGGTTCACTGAGAAGTAGAACGCGGTGGAGGATAGGTAGGAGGTACGCAAAGGTCTTGCCAGAACCAGTCTCGGCTTGTACAAATGCGTCGGCGTCGCTCGACATCATATGCGGAATAACCTTCTTCTGAATTGCGGTTGGGCGCTCTAAGCCCATCTTGGCCAGTTCTTCCACCAGGCGAGAAGAGATGGCCAAGGAAGTAAAGGTGTCACTGGACGGCGCATTGGTAGCCTCTGGAGCGGACCATTCTATTTCTTTTTCGCCTGCCTCGGTCGTCTGAGCCGGGTTGAACGAGAAGAGCCGTGAGATGACCTGGCGATTTCCTTTTTGAGGGGGACCTGATGCTTCCTGGTTTCGACGGTGAGTTGTCCTGGCTGATGGTGCGCCCTCCTTCTCTGTGGGATCTGATTGTGAGGCATAGTCGAAGTCCTGAGCAGCCTCATTGGTATCTGTTTTCTGGCGCTTGGTCGACCTCGGTTCATCAGCAACATCCTCACCAGTCGCTTTTGGTTGAGAAGACTTTGAGGATGCTAGCCTTGCAGACTTCTCGGCTTGTTTCCTGTCCCGCCACCGACCACCCTTAAACTTCACTTGAGGCTTAAGGGGACCAGTCCCCAGCTCAAAGTTCAGGAGCATTCCATCGTCAGCCATGATGTCGAGTTGTCACACGGGTTGTTGATGTTGGGTGGGGCTCAGGCATGAGGCATCACTGCAAAAAAGATTTGGCACTTTTTTTTTTCTAGTTCCATATCGATAACGCTATCTTATCGCGATAGGCGCCATAAGATAAGATTAGATGGCATTATGGCAAGCGCAGACTGCTCAGTGAAGGTTAAACGGTGCCATGTCCCACGTGGGAAATTCCTCGCGCGACCGTTATGCCGATCCACAGTCCTAAATGTTGGCGTGTCAAAATCGATGAGCCTCACTATTATTTAGTCCAGTACGAAAAGGCTCCATCCCGGCGGTGTTTTCAGTCTGGCCCAGAATGATCGTCAATGCCCTTACCTTTGAGATAGTAATGCAAAGTGCAGGAAGCGTGCAATAATACATATCCCTGTCAATCACGGGCGTAGCTATGCGGGAAATTTCATGTTTGCGTCAGCACCAGGTACGCAATACGAAGAATACCGGTTCGTAGATTCCCGCCGACCACCTTCTTTCTTCCTGGAGTGTGACGTGTCCCAGTAGGTCAGCGAGTGCTTCGCGTCGAGGCGCATTAATTACAATATGCCTCAGTGAATGAGATCGAGATCAACCTGTTAAAGCCTCACAAGACGAGGTTACAGCGCCGAGTCGCCGAACCCACCGACCCGGGGAGAAGAGTTCCGTGTAATTTCGACCCCAGATTCCTATGCACAAGCATAATGGAGGCTTGCAGCAAACCTCGATGCCCTACGTAGTGGTTTGCGCCAGTGGAATGGATGACAGGCACAAGTAAGTTTCGAGCCTCGTACTGAATCTTTCAACACGCCAAGCTGTAGCTCGAACACTATCACTATAGCGGGATGCTTGATGCTGAACAGTGGAAATCTGATTAGGAGTTTACATGATGATGAGGATGAAGTCGCAATTGGAGATCAATGAGCACGGTATGCCTGCCTTTCTCAAGATCCACAACAGTGACATAGTTACGTACGGCATTGCAAGTGAACTCGGGGCCGAGATCAGCATTGGATGCAAGGAGATCGGGGCCGGGAGTCACAATATGCCTGAGGGACCTTTGGAACCCCAAATAGCCGTTCGGCGTCGGAGCAAGGACGAAGGAGGGAAGATTGATAGACGAGGGATATGTCAGCTGGCGGTAATAAACAAGTCCGCCGCATCCGACAAGACGGGACTTTTTCGTGGCCTGGCCCATGTGACAGGCCGAAACTGCAGCCTTGTGGTTCCTAAGCCTTGCGGGTTGGCACTAGTATATCAGGACTAAGTAGTAGTGAGAGGCTAAAAGTGATACATCCATTAATATTCAAGTTTTGCATTCGCGGGCTAAAGCGACGGCGACGGATGGCTGATCCGTAGAGAGTCCGGGGCCGTCGCCATTTCTGGGGGCGTCAACGGGTTCCTTTGCCCCTGAAGGACGGGAGGGTTGCTTCAATTAGACTTGATTTGTTCGAGGGTCATGACTCGACGGGTGTGACAGCAATGAGCAGTCGATGATGCGAACGCAGTACCTGATCATGTCGATCAATTGTTGTTGATGTTGACCTACATACTGGAAGTTGTCTTGCTTGTCCAACCATAGACACCCGTAGGAAAAACACTTGTTTGGATAACCGAGGAACTGGTCTCCACCGGCATTGCTTTTCATCCCCTTCCAGCTTCCCATTGCCATCTTCGCAGCGCAGATCCACATGCACGCCCCTTGGACACGAGGAAAGCTGAAGGGGGACACTGCGGGGGAACTAATCAGAATTGGAGAGATGGAAAACCTCGAGAATAAAATTGCTTTGTCGATTCACAGCAATACAGCACTGCTGTAGGTCTGGAACGCCTACCTGGCCTCAAGGTACAGCTGTCGTTCGGGGCTCCTGGCTGCGACCCGACAGGCTGGCTTCGGCGGGCTTGTGCTGGCAAGGATTGAAGGCGAGCAAGGATTCAAGGATTCCGGCTTCTCCCTCGGGCCCGCTAGCGACGGGAAACGAGGCGGCGGGCTCGGGGGCTTGGAGGGTGTGGAGGGTTTGGGGAGGCTTTGAGGCGGCGGTGGAATTGGGTGGCAGAGGTGCAGGGCGAAGGGGCATGGATCCATGGATCCCATGGATGACAACTGCACCGGTTTGTTCTCGCGCCGACCACCAATACGCTCGCACAAGCAATGGAGACCCCTGGATCTGCCTTTACCGTTCTGATCCCGTTCCGTATGGCCGCCGTAATTTGTCGTCATTTACGCGCGTGCCATGTTGCGGCCTGGGCAAGGCTGCCTCCAGGGGTTGAGGAAGAAGAAGACGCGTGCGTGGAGAATCAGCAGGAGTCGGGCCCCGCGATGGATAACGCACATCGCAATCTGATGGAGAGAACAACGACGAGAAGGAGAGGAGAGGTGACGAAGATGTCAAAACTGTGAGTTGCATGACAGTGCTGTCCAGTGGTTTTGCTTGATCCGGTCTCAGAAGAACTGGACATTTTGCACCGATCGAGACTCAATGGCGTTCCCAGTCGTCCAGCCTCGGGTCGTGTGCTCCAGTGCCAATGCCATGGAGATCAACAACCATCCGTGGATGCCCTCCAGCTTCCAACAGCTTCTCTCCGGGCTCTGATACAGGATGGCACAGGACGTCCAGCAGCCCGTGAGGTGTGGCATCCATGGATGAGATGGATCCTCCCCCCGCCCTCTTCACCGCGGACAGGGGTTCCCTCAAGCCCTCGTTGAGTCATTCCAATGAAGCCTCCACTAAAAAAGGCTTCTTGTTCCGAGTCCACCCTCTCTGAGCCCTGAGGTGCCACCCATCATCCACCCGCTGCGCCGCAGAGGCCGCTCGCTGGTGTTCTTCGTGAAGACGCGAACTCCGGCGCACCGAAGCCCGGCTCTCAGCCGTCGGGGGGAATTGGAAACCAGCTGAAGTCCAGCGATGAGCGCTAGACTCCAGCATTGCGCACCTGTGGAGGCGTCGAGGTGCCTTTGCTGCTGGTGGGCTCGGAGCCGAGCTGCCTGAGGGTGAGTGCTCCAAATGTGCGGGCCGCCTCAGGCCCTCAGGCAAGGAAAGAAAAAAGCAGCGACCCCCCCGTTCTCAAGCCTGGGTCCATGCCTCCAGATCAGTTCTCGCCGCTTCCACGAGCCCGCTTCAACCACTTCCACTTCCACTTCCACCTCCACCACTTCTACCAGGACTCTTCTTCGACGTCGCCGTTTTCATCTTTCCGTTTAATTCCTTCACCAATTCCCAACATTCCCTTACCATCCTGGCCTGCGCGTTTGTTTGACGGCTCCGGTGCTGTCAAATGAACCTGCAACTGATACCTTTTCTTCCTTCACATGTAAGTGCCAATTCCATTGGTCCACCCTCATCCCCCTTCATCCACCCCCAGAGATCTCGTGGTCCGACAACGATCTCATTATCGTTCGACGCGACTCCGTCTTCGTCCTTGTGCTACTTTCTGTTGCTTCTCGTGCTTCTTCTACTCCTCAGGCTCCTTCTGTTCCTCAGGCAGGGGTCAATTCAAACCGTCATCACTTTGGCAGTTGCTGATGGACCGCGTCTCTAGTCCCCCTCCCCGCCAGGTGCCTTCTAAATGCCCACCATTTACTCCTCCCTCTACACGAATTTTATCCGTCAAGGATCAACATTCGCCAAGTCTATCACCACTCACGGCTACGCCCAGTCGGTCGTAGCTGCTACTCACCCTCACGTCCTCAACAATCAGAACCGGCCGGTCTTTGGACGGAGGCATACCCACCGCCTCAACCGTCTAGCGAACCTTCAGCTACACTCGGCTTTCTACCCTGATCGCGTACCTACCTCGGGCCTTCCCACCGAGTATCGTGCCGCCCATAACCATGGAGGGTTAGACGCCTACTTCGAGGCCTTGCAAGAGCAAGAAGCTGCCGGCGAAGTTACCGAAGAATGGACACAATTCGAGTTTCCGAAGCGCATTGAGTGGAAGCCTAGTGCCTCCTCAGTCCTTACTGGAAACAAGACATCTGGTCTCGAAAGCGATCATGCTGTCGTCGAGGATGCCGAGGGACATCTGTCCTTCACCCCCGAGGACGAAGCTGTCTTGGCGCACATCGATGCAGCTTTGAAGAAGGAACTCGAAGCACGAACTGTCCAGGAGGCCGCTGAGAATGCGGCTGCTGCTCAATCGTCTCGATCGATCCCCGTTTCCCGGTCTCGAACACCTGTGGTTGAGAGGATGCAGACACCAGGCAGTGTAGCCCGAAGTGCCACCCCACCTGCTGATCCTCAGTCGCAATCCTACGCCGATCACCTCACAAAGCTTTCCGATGGAGGTCGCTTTGCTGAGATTCCGACTGTGTTCGAGGCCATGCTGGCTACGGGTGTTCAGCCGATCGCTGGTGCTTACAATGCTCTCCTCATGGCTGCGATCCACATTCCTAGCAAAAAGATCGAGATCGTATCCAAGGCTTTGGATGTCTACGCTGATATGCTTCGGAGGCGCGTGGTTCCCGACGGAGAGACTTTCAACATTCTTGTCAGCCTCTTGGCTTCTCGATCTCTCGAAGTTTCTCAGCTAAAGGCCGCCTTGGAGGACAAGCGGATGCGGTTCGGTGGCATGGACGAGCCTGGCAAGTTCATGCTTGCATCTCACGAGCTTGAGCACGCCATCCTTTGTGAGGACGAGCGACTCGACCTCGCCATCAAGCTCTTTGATACATCGGTAGGAACCGACCAGGCCATGTACTCTTCCGATACATATCAGCAGCTGATCTCGGCTTGCGCTCAAGCTGGCCGAGTTTCCGACATGCTTCGGCTTTTTGAGCACATGGAGGCCAATCAGGCTGTCCCTGTTGCGGCAATTTTCCCTATCATGATCACGGCATTCGCTGCTTCTGGTGATTTGATCAGCGCCGTTGAGTGCTACAACGAGTACCGCGGGCTGGCAATTGCTAACAATAAGGGCCAAAAGACTCTCTACGATCGGCTCGACGCTGAGGTTTATGCCGCTGTTATTAACGCATATGTTGTCACTGACAAGATCGAAGGTGCGATGAAGTTCTTCAAGAAGATTGTGGACGAATACGGCGTCCGGGCTGCCGACATCAAGGACGCTTTGGTTCGGTCTGGATTCGTCAAGGGCTTCATTTCGAGGGGAATCTACGAGGAGGCCTTCCACTGGGCACAGTCCGTCGAGGCTGAGTCTCGCGTGCAGGCTATGGCAAAGATCGCGACCATTGCCGCCGACAAGGACGATAAGATGGCTGCCATCTCGGCTTATGCCAACATCCCAGCCAACTCGGAAGATCTTGCTACCCCGGCGAGCGCCCTTCTGGCTATGAGCGTTCGAGAAGGGGACGTTGCGGCTGCCGCCAAGTACTGGCATGCGCTTAGCAACCCTGAGATGCACGCCACGGCTTCCTTCATCGAGCCCACTGCTATGTACGCAGTTGCCTTGATCGGCTCTGGACAGGTAGCCGAGGGCTTGGCTCAGTCTGAGATGATGTTCCAGCGAATTCAAGCTGGCGAAGTCGAGACCCGACCCCAGGTTGTCGAGGAGATTGACGAAGGCGTCGAATTCATTGCGCGATACATGGAAACGCGAGGAATTACCGATACCCGCGAGGTTTCATCCCAGGTTTCTAGTTTCCCCCAGCAGACCGTCGTCGCTTCTCCCTACATTTCAACGCCCAGCGTTGCGAGCTTCGAGGATACTTTCGACCCTTATGCCCACAGCACGGACTTCAAGGGATCGTCATTGATTGCAGATGACCTCGAGGGCAACCATGGCCGTAAGGGACCGCGAATCAGTGATGCTCTCAACAGATTCCGAAATATGCGACGCGCTGGTCGCCACCCTCGATACATCACCTATGCCAAGCTTATTGCCGCCGCGGCTCGCGATGGGAAGATTGACCTCTGTCACGACATTCTTGGTATGGCTCGCACGGATATGCCTCTGATGCCCCAGTATGCAGTCGTGCGATACGGCTGGTCGTCCATCCTCGACGCCATGGTTGGAGCTTGCTTGACCATGGGTAACCGTGGACGGGCCGAGCAATTTCACCAGGAGCTCCTTGAGATGGGAGCCACCCCCTCTGCTAACACGTTCGGTCTTTACATTACCACCTTGAAGGACTCAACGAAGACTTTCGATGAGGCTTCAGAAGCTGTCCGGATTTTCCACCGCGCCAAGGCCGAGGGTGTTGAGCCTAGCTCGTTCTTGTACAATGCTCTCATTGGAAAGCTTGGCAAGGCACGACGCATCGACGATTGCCTCTTCTACTTTGCTGAGATGAGGTCTCTTGGTATCAAGCCTACATCGGTCACCTATGGCACCATCGTCAACGCTCTTTGCCGAGTCAGCGACGAGAAGTTTGCGGAGGAGCTGTTCGACGAGATGGAGGCCATGCCTAACTACAAGGCGCGACCTGCTCCCTATAACAGCATGATGCAATTCTTCCTGACCACCAAGCGGGACAAGGGAAAGGTCTTGGCCTACTACGAGCGAATGAAGGCGAAGAACATCGCCCCCACGGCGCACACTTACAAGCTTCTTGTCGATACGCACGCTACTCTCGAGCCTGTCGATATGTCTGCTGCTGAGAATGTTCTGAGCAAGATCAGAGCCTCTGGCCAGCGAGTGGAGCCTGTGCACTATGCATCTCTGATCCACGCAAGGGGATGTGTCATGCACGACATGGAGGGAGCTCGCAAGATGTTCGACTCGGTCATCAAGGAATCATTGGTTCCTGTCAACGCTGGTCTTTTCCAAGCTCTTTTTGAGGCAATGGTTGCCAACCATCAGGTTGCTGCTACTGAGCCCGTTTTGCAGCAGATGCGACGCCGCAATGTGGATTTGACTCCTTATATCGCCAACACTCTTATTCACGGCTGGGCCGCGGACAAGAACATCGAGAAGGCGCAAAGCATATATGACGCCGTGGGACGGGAGAAGCGCGAACCCAGCACCTACGAAGCCATGACCCGTGCCTACCTCGCTGTTGAGCAGCGAGAACGGGCCAAGAAGGTCGTCGGTGAGATGCTTACTCGCGGCTACCCCAGCGCCGTCGTCAATAAGGTGCTTGAGTTACTCGGTGGCGGGCAGGAGACAAACGTCGAATAATGTTGCATTGGGATATAATTGGCGTGCTCGGTTGTTCACCTTCGGTTTTCTTTTGTTAATGTACAGTTGGCGAGTTCTGTTTGATACCCCGTTGTGATGGTGGGAAGGATGGTGTTACGGGGTTGCATTGCCAGGGCGAGAAGCTCGCGACACTCGTCAGAGTACATGTGGCATGGCGTTTGGGGATTATAAAAGGGTTGGCTTCGGACTTTGGCCTGGATGGAAGGATTTAGGGCTAAGACGACGCCTGATAGACACATCACCGCTCCAAATATGGGAAAACAAATGATGCAGCATAAAGGGACCAAAGAGTTGGGGAACTCGGAGACGGTTGAGGAAGCAGGAGAGGGACCTGCTGCTTGTAACACCACAGAAAGTAATGGAACAAGCATTGAAAGTTAAACAGATCAGCCTCGCAAACGTGTTTATGTATCAATGTGAAACATGCCTAATTAAGTCGTTCGTTATCAATTGGCAACAGACTCGGCGAGTTTCAAGTATCAGCGAAGCTGTCATCCACGTTGGAATCAGACTTCGAAGTAGACAATGTGGCACGTGGAACTGTTATCTCATAGTGACATGTCGATAACATCACCAACCACAATATTAACTAGGCACAAAGTATACCACATTGGCTTCCGGGTATAGCAGTCTAGGTAAGGCGATAGGTATGTCGTCGTATTGGATGGGTGAGGTGGTCGGCCAATTACGACACCGTGCCCAACGATACGGGCGACGTGAAACGCACTGTACTTGGCTGATGATGATGCCCCGCCGACTTCACGATTCCACCCGAAGTATAAAGAACTCAACCTCAACTTGCACAATCACAAACCACAGCCATTTCTCATGTCCAGCTGCTCCCTCCCAGACCTATAAACAACTACCCGGTTGATAGCACCACTGTATATACATTCCCCGCTGCCTCAAGGCTCTCCCATCGTCATGCCTTCTCGAAACCCCACCGTCGCCGTCTCAGCTCCCGGCAAAGTCCTCCTCGCTGGCGGATACCTCGTGCTGGACCGGCAGCACACAGGCTTCGTCTTCGGGCTGGACGCGAGGATTAATGTCATCGCGGGGGAGATTCATACCACGCCCGGTGTGCAGTTGTCCGAGATTGTCGTGGACAGCCCGCAGTTCTTGGAGGCCCAGTGGAGGTATGGATACCACTTGGTTGAGGAGGACGGGGGCATCAAGGTGACTCAATTGCAAGTGTAAGTCATCTTGTTTGAGATTCCTTATATGTGCATGAGTGTAGGATATGAGGTGGCTCTGTTAGTGAGCTGGCTTGGGTATCTACAAAGTAGTTGAGTGTCACTGGACAGACATACTACGGACCAGATGATGGTCTTGTACTCGGCGAATTTTCACGACTCCATGCCTCCCAGTATTTCTAGAACAACTGCTTTTGTAAATCATCCTGCTCACTCACCTCTCACAGCGGAACCAAATACAACGTCAACCCCTTCGTGGAAACCACGCTCAGCTACGCGCTGACCTACATCGACCGCATCGCCGGCCAACGCTCCACCCACAGCATGACCCCCGTGCGCCTCATCATCCTCGCCGACAACGACTACTACTCCCACTCGGGCTCCGAGGCGCGGCAAAAGGGCCGCTTCGCCCGCTTCCCCGTTACCCTGAGCGGCGCCAACAAGACGGGACTGGGATCGTCGGCGGCGCTGGTCACGTCCCTGACGGCGGCGCTGCTCGTCCACTACCTACCGCTCGACGTCTTCGACGTCGAGTCGGACAAGGGCAAGAGCACGCTGCACAACCTGGCCCAGGCGGCGCATTGTGCGGCACAGGGGAAGGTCGGGTCGGGCTTTGACGTGGCGGCCGCCGTGTACGGGTCGTGTCGCTACAAGCGCTTTTCCCCGAAGATCCTTAACAGCGTGCCGGAGCCGGGAACGGCTGGTTTCGCCGACGCCTTGGTGAAGCTCGTGGATGGCGCGGGAGAATGGGACGTCGAGGTGCGCAAGGACGAGGTCAGCATGCCCGCGGGTGTCGTGCTGCGCATGTGCGACGTCGACTGTGGCAGCCAGACGGTCAGTATGGTCAAGAAGGTCCTGGCGTGGAGGGCGAAGGACGTTGAGGGCTCCAAGAAACTCTGGGACGAGCTCCAGCGACGGAACGAGGATCTGGCGGCGACGCTGAAACAAAGAACCGTCGACCAGCTCCCCGCCAAGCTGGCTGCCGTGCGAGAGCTGATCAAGGAAATGGGAGATGCGAGCGACGTGCCGATTGAACCTGACAGTCAGACGGAGCTTCTCGATGCTCTCAGTGCCGTCGAGGGCGTCTACGGCGGTGTCGTGCCGGGGGCGGGAGGGTTCGATGCCCTGGCTCTCCTGATGAAGGACGACGTCGAGACAAAGGAGCGGCTCGAGATGTTCCTCAAGGAGTGGGCGAGCTCGAAGGGTACGAAGGTCAAGCTTCTGGCTGTGAAGGGTGAGATGGAAGGGGTTCGGCCTGAGACGTTGGATGTATACGCAGGATGGCTTTGATGAGTAGGCAGGGTGTCAAAAAGAAGAGCGGATGTAGTGTAACAGACGGACTTCGTCAGGAAGGAGGTATTCACAAATCTGATGACGATGAAAGGAAACATGACTGAATCAAATCTGGATTTCTTATGCCTTGGCTGGAAAATCGACACACGCTCTATATCGGGCCTCCCTGTGGTTGCCGTACCCGGTTCCGTCTACCTCTATACGCCGTATCATACAATTTCTTTTATACAAAAACTCCACCCTCGAAAAGAATCAATCTTCAGCGCCCGACTTCAATTCCTGCATGAGTGAAAACTCTCTGTCGAGATGGTCGCGTGCGGCGGAAGAACGGACACGATAGAGGGCCGCACGGGGTGTGAGAAGAGACTGGAGGCCGAGCAGGGCGTGCGTGGTGAAGCCGGGTCTGCGATGCCGATGCGACTGGCTGCGGCTCTCTCACGAAGCATGGTGATTCTGGTATCAGAGGTTAGTTGACATTGTGGAAGATGGTCATATCTGACTACTCACTCGTCTTCTGAGATGCCGGGTAGGGAGACGGGTTCCCGTTGTAGGTTGAATGGGGCGGACTTGGGTCGTGTTAGTCGATATGCTCATGTCTTCGTTGATTTCGTCACCGTGGAACTGGGACTCACAATCTGCAGTGACCGTTTGGGCTTCCGGCGTCGTTGGCGGAGAATGGTGTGGACGCGGGAGCAGAGCGTCCTGACGTTGCTGGAAAGATGCATTGTGGCTTGCGAGCCTGTAGTCCTCAGTCTCGTGAGGGACGACGAGCGCTCAAAGTCCCGAATCTCACGGTCCGAAGCTCGGAGAAGTGTAACACCCATTGAGAGTGATGGGAGATGGATAAATAGATGGATATATGGTTTGGTCGTCGAGGTTGGCTGAGAGCCGTGTGTGTGTGTAAGTGAAAGTGGAAGTGTAAGTGGGCGATGGTTGGGGGGGCAGCAACAAAGACACAGCAGTCCAGCCGATACGTCTATATAGAAAAGCGAAGAAGCGTTCTAGAACCCCAGCAGCGTCTTTGAAGGAACAAAAGAGAATGCCAGCGTGTGGTGCGGCGGTTGGGGGGGTTTAAAGATGGATGGGCTGTCTAGACAAAGGAGTGGAACCGACGCTGGGTCGAAGGAGTTGGAGATGGTGTGAGCTGTGTGGTTGCTAGTGGGATTTCCACAGAAACACGACAAAGAGGCATGCCACGACGGGCTTAATATAACCGAGAGAGCACTTTAAGGGAAGTGAGACGGGCGCGTTCATGAGAACAGCGTGAGCGTGAGCCGTCGAGGCTGGCGACCGGTAGTGGTGGTGAGGATTCTCAGGAATGGGCGCGCGGGAGCAGGGGGCGCTGGAATGACAACCCGCCAGACTGGAATTTGCAGGGGCTGGCGTGCATATAGACAGTAGAAAGGACGAATAGATCGACGGGGCTATTAGTAGTAGTTCTAGTAATTCTACATAGACTAGTGCGCTGGACATGCCGCGCGCCTCCGCTCAAAGGGAGTCGCACTTAATAGTAACGCATGGGACGGGCTCCTTGCCTGGGGAGGCGAGTTTGTCTCACCCGCGGGTGATTGAGACATGGACTGGTGCGACGGATGGAAATTCCCTGATTCAGACGACGAGGATTTTCCCAGCTTCTGCCCAGCCTTCTGCGGCATCACGGTGATTTCGCATTTCACCAGAAAGGGTGAGGGGGGCCCAGAGGGCGGAAAACCAGCAGGCAGGGAGAGACACAGGTATGACATCAGGAGTTATCGCGTGGAAGTCGTTTCACCGAGGGCGAGGCGGAGCCAATGTTCTCGCGCGGGACGGACAAGAGCGTGAGCGTGAGCGTGAATTTGTGTGCGTGTTAGTGTGAGTACTGTGATATTTGTGTGAACGATAGTGTCTGCGTGCGAGCGAGTACGACAAAGGGGCGACGTCGATCGTCGTCGGACGTAGACGCAGCGAGAGACACACAATATCCAGCGCGTAGGTAGTCAGCCTACTTATCCTACTACTACAGCAACAAAATAAACACCGCCTATTTAGGATAGTCCTTGAGGTGAAAGCTCTTGAGCTTAACAAACTGATCAAAGCCGAAGCGGCTGAGCGTCTGCCCCTTGCCCGAGTTCTTCCATCCCGTCCACGCGAGGTCCTGGTGTCTCTAGTCAGCAAAGTGCGGCGCTCGGCGTGGCAGCGGCAGTGGCAACGCCGTCGGGCGCGGGAACGGGAACGTACCGGGCTCGGATAGTCGCAGCGGTTGACAAAGACGGTGCCCGCCTCCACGGCCTCGGCGAGCTCGTAGCCCTTGTCTGTATCCTTGGTCCAGATGCTGGCCGTGAGGCCGAACTCGCTGTCGTTCATCAGCTTGATGGCCTCGGCGTCGCCCTTGACCTTCATGATGGGGATCACGGGGCCGAACGTCTCCTCCGTCATGACCGCCATGGAGTGGTCGACATTCGTCAGCACTCTGGGTGCCACGAAGTTACCCTTCGGTGGCGGGTTGCTGAACGACTCGTTCTCCGGAGTCACGTCCTTGGCGCCCTTGTCCAACGCGTCCGCGATATGCGATTCGATAGCCTCCTTTGACCGCTTCGAGACGACCGGTCCAACATGGGTTGTTTTGTCGAAGGGATCTCCTAGTTTGTAGCCCTTGAGCACCTTCTGCACTTCCTCGACGAATGCATCGTGGATCTTTTCGTCCACATAGACTCTCTCGAGGGAGCAGCAGCTCTGACCCGAGTTAAAGATGGAGCCGTCGACAATCTCCTCTGCGGCCCACGCAATGTCGACATCAGCTCGAACGTACGCTGGGTCCTTGCCGCCTAGCTCAAGACCGACGTTCACGATCCGATCAGCTCCAGCCTTCTGTACGGCCAGGCCGCCGGCCACAGAGCCGGTGAAGCACACCAAGGCGATCTTGGGGTTTCGTACGATGCTCTCAATGTTGCTGGGGGATCCGCTGTGGAAGTACTGTAAGACACCTTGGGGTAGTCCCGCATCGGTAAAGATTTGCGAGACTCGCTCCACAACGGTTGGCGTCTGGGGCGAAGGCTTCAGAATCACAGTGTTTCCAGCCAGGATAGCTGGGATGATTGAGTTGACAAGGATGAGGTAGGGGTACTTGGGACTCGTTAGTGAGTAATTGGCTAGGGGGAGCGAAAAGCACTTACATTCCAGGCGAAGAGGATCAGAACCGGGCCAACTGGGATCTTCCTGATGAATCGCTTGAAACCCTTCTCTGCCTCGCCATCTGTATCCTTCAAGGCGTCTTCGCTTATCTTGAGGAGATACTCTCCCCGCGCGACTGCTGTGGAGATCTCCTTGCCCGTGTACGCGATAGGCCGACCCATCTGGACAGTCAGCTCCTCGCCGAGCTCACTCTCCTTGGCGGCCAGACCCTTGAGGAACTTCTTGACGATTTCCTGTCGCTCTTTCAGGGTCGTCTTGCGGAAGCTCTCGAAGGCTTCAGTGGCGACGTTGGGCAGAAGCTCGAGGTCGGCGGCGGAGGCTCCATTTCGAGTGAGGATTGCCTCATTGGTCGAGGGAGAGATGGTGGTAAGGACTTCGACCGACATGTTTGCGGATTTTCGAAGAGCTCAAAAACCTGTCTTGTGTGTTGAGTTGGATGCCGAAGAAGGATTCACGATGATTGATACGTAGAGGCGGCAGAGGCCTTTGCCCCACGTCACCACCACACCGAGGTCGGCCGCATTATCGTCACCCCGCCATAGAAATTAGGAAAAAGAGATAAAACGTGCAAAACGCACTGCATCTAGATCACAAACGCTTCTCAGCCTTTGAAAGAGTTGCAAGAGAACGGTCATGAGCATCCTTTAGCTACCTAGTAAGACATAGAGACCGTAGATATGCCAGGCCCCCAATCCCCATGATGCTAAAGATAGTGACGTCGCGAAATTCCACCTACCCCTCCAAGGCCCCGATAACTTACTATGCAAAACTAGATTAAGTAGTTTGCGCCTTATCTTATCGCGTCCATGGTTGCTGCTAGGGAACTTTTTTTCGCAGCCGCGTTTCGCAGGTGCTGGGAACCTCCAGTAACGACATCCATAATGGCACCCGAGAAAAAGAACGAATTTCTTGATGCTGCGGAGAGCGAGGACGAGCAGGACCTTGGCTACGACTCCGAGGATGATCTAAGAAAAGGAGGACGAAGCGTCAAGAGGCGGAGACTTGACGAAGACGACGACGCGGCTAGCGACTTCGAGGATGGTAGCGATGATGAGAAGGACACGACAGAGGCAGATGCCAAGCCTTCGGGCCAAGATGACGACGGTGCCGAAGAAGATGAGGCGACGCAGGCGAAGCGCGCACCGAAAGCCGTGAAGACAACTACAGAGCTACCCGACATCACGAAACCATTGACGAAGAAGAACCTCGTGGCATCAGCATCGGCAATTAAAAAATCAGGGGTTGTCTACCTCTCCCGAATTCCGCCATTCATGAAGCCAGCGAAACTGCGGTCGCTGCTCGAACCTTACGGAACCATCAATCGCATCTTCCTAGCCCCCGAGGACCCTACCTCGCACGCTCGCCGCGTCCGCGGTGGCGGCAACAAGAAGAAATCCTACACCGAGGGCTGGGTGGAGTTTGTCAAGAAGAAGGACGCAAAGGCCGTCAGCGAGCTCCTCAACGCGCAGACGATCGGTGGGAAGAAGGGCAGCTACTACCACGATGACCTGTGGAACCTCCTGTACCTGAAGGGCTTCAAGTGGCACAACTTGACGGAGCAGATTGCGGCGGAGAACGCTGAGAGGGCGAGTCGCATGAGGGCTGAGATCAGCAAGACGACGAGGGAGAACAAACACTTTGTCCAGAACGTCGAGAGGGCCAAGATGCTCGACGGCATGCAGGCCAAGGCCAAGGCTAAGAAGCGCAAGGCCGATGATGGTGCCGAGGATGCGCCCAAGGATGAGACGAAGAAGGCTAGCAAGCGCAAGGAATTTGCAAGGTCTTTCAAGCAGGTTCCGCTGGCTAAGAAGAGGACGGAGGTGGAAGACCAGCCTGAGCAGGTGACGAGGGTGCTGAGCAAGATCTTTTAATACTGGAATATTTCTATGATTCGTACAGCCTGTCAATTAAAGCGCTTCCCTTCCCCTTCCCAGCTTGTCCCATCGCGGCCAAGTGGACCCCCAACTTTGATATTCGGTTTAGTGCATGCGCCCCGCGATGGCAGTGGCAAGCCCGATAAGATTCCAAGGCTTGATAAGCAGCGGGGCAAATAATTTTCATACACTCTTCAAAGTGAGGGAGTCACGCACTTGCACTCATCACACAAAACACCACCCAGTCCATCACCAAGTAATCGCTGCAAATATGTCGATGGATATTGACGCGCCGGTGGCTATTGCCCACAATCCCGAGGGAGCGATGGCGACGTAAGTCACTTATCTAGTCTCCCCCCGCTGCTTATCGCTAACATCGACCCCGCGCAGCATTCTCTGTTGCAACTGCGGCGCCCCGATCGACGGAACCACGGCCACAGGCGCCCTCTGCTACGACTGTGTGAAGTTGACGATTGATATATCCGGAGGCGTCCAGCGCGAAGCGGTTCTGAACTTTTGCCGGGACTGCGACCGATGGCTGCTCCCCCCCACCAGCTGGATCGTGGCCATGCCCGAGTCCCGCGAGCTACTCGCCCTGTGCCTCAAGAAGTTGAGGGGCCTGAACAAAGTCCGCATTGTCGACGCAAGCTTCGTCTGGACAGAGCCCCATTCGCGACGAATCAGAGTCAAGCTCACGATCCAGGACGCGGTGCAGGACGGCATGCTGCTGCAGCAGAGCTTCGAGGTTATATACGTGGTGGCGACGCAGCAGTGCCCCGACTGCGCCAAGTCATACACTGCCAACGTCTGGCGCGCGGCGGTGCAGGTTCGACAGAAGGTGCTGCACAAGAGGACATTCTTGTTCCTGGAGCAGCTGATGCTGAAGCACGGCGCCCACAAGGATACGCTCAACATCAGAGAGGCCAAGGACGGTATCGATTTCTTCTTCTCAGCGAGGAATCAAGCCGAGAAATTCGTCGACTTCCTCAACTCGGTTGTGCCGGTGACAGTCAAGAAGTCACAAGAGCTGATCTCCCAAGATATCCACACCTCGACCAAGTCGTACAAGTTCACATACTCGGCCGAGCTGGTGCCGATTTGCAAAGACGACTTGGTCGCAGTGCCGATCAAGATGGCAAAACAGAGCGGCAATATCTCACCTCTCCTCCTGTGCCTCAAGATTGGTACAGCCATATACCTCATGGATCCCCAGACCCTCCAGACCGCAGATATCAGCGGGCCAATCTATTGGCGCGCTCCTTTCCGTTCCCTCGCAGATTCTTCAGAGCTCGTCGAGTTTGTCATCATGGACATTGAGCCAACAGGAGTGCAACAGGGGCGATACATTCTTTCAGAGGCAACTGTGGCGCGTGCTTCCGACCTGGGCCGCAACGACAAGACGTACTTCACAAGGACACACCTTGGTCGGCATCTGCAGCCGGGTGACTCGGCGATGGGTTACCTGCTGGCAGAGTCCAACTTCAACAACACACAGTACGAGGCGATCGAAGCCTCCAACACATACTCATCAACCATCCCTGACGTGGTGTTGGTGAAGAAGCACTACCCCCGCCGCCGGAAGAACCGCAAGAGGAACTGGATGCTCAAGCGCATGAACAAGGACGAGGGCGATCTCCTGCCCAAGAAGGCCGACCAGGACCGGATGGACCAGGAGTACGAGCAGTTCTTGCGGGATGTTGAGGAGGACGAGGAGCTTCGTGCTACGCTGGCTCTTTACCGGGCGGATAAGAAAAAGAGGGACGTCGAGGAGATGAGCGTGGCGGACACCGAGGAGGGTGATGATGAGGCGCCAAAGGTGGACATGGATGAGTTGCTGGACGACTTTGATGAGCTTACAATGAAGGATGCTTAGATGACGGACGGGACTCACAATAAAAAGTTGTCAACCTTGCTTAGTGTACCTACTTATGATTATGTGACTCGTGTAATGTACTGCTAGTAAATCTCAAGACCGTCTTGTTAGACGGTATGAAATTGTACTTGTATTCACAGAAAGGATGGTATGGTGTCAGCCGAGAGCTTTTTGGAGCCTTCCGTCTGCTCTGGCTTGTGAGTTTGTTCTTTTGACTGTTGACGACGAGCTCTTCGCCGGTTAAGACCAAAGGGGTCATCGTCATTGTCAGCGTCGTCATCATCGCCCTTCGAGGAAGGTCGATTATGCGGAGTTTGCAGCTCCGTTAACGTAGCAGCCTGCCGATGACGGTCAGACGTAGATTTGCGGTCTGGCTTCGGGACTGTTCTCGGTGTAACGGGGTTGCCCAGCGGCCGTGTACTTGAGCGTGCAGAAACTGCGGATGATGGCTGAGTGATGCGCGATGTCTTCATCGTGATAGGCTTCGAGGGTGTTGCGAGGTCATCTTCATCGCTCGTCTCACTAGCATCGCCCTTCGTAGGTAGCCGTCGCTTCGTCGTCGACGAACGCTGCTGCTGCACGAGCCGCTGCCTAGGCGGGCTCTCAAGGCTCGGTCGAAAGCCGGCCGAAGCTCTCGTCGTGGCCGTCGCGGCGGCGGCCGAAGAAATCCACTTCATCTCTTTGCGCGGGCTCTCCATTAAGCCCTGGAGGCTCGTCCCCATCCACGGCAAGTCACTAGCTTGATCGTCGTCGGCTCCGGGGTCGAGGAGTTTGCGCTGCTTTGCTTCGCGCCGGACGCTGTCCAGACGCCGCTTGGCTAGCAAGGTCTGCGGTCCGACGACGGGGCGTTGGATCTCGCGGATGGCGGCGGCGTTCTTCGTCTTGGCGAGGGCTTTGAGGCGGTTGTACTCTGCGCGGTGGAGGTGTGTGGTGAATTGGTGCGCGACGTTGAGGAATTCGTCTTCGACCATGCGGTAGCCGTCGTCGTGGAGAGGGCCGGCAATCATGAACCTGTGAGCTGTGAGACGATGGGCCAGAGTTGGGAGTGAGACAAGGAACGCACTCTTCTGAGGGGGCAGCTGGAGGCGGCGACGTTGAAGGACTGCGCACTCGATCTAAAGACGAAGTTTAGTTACGAAGTTCAGTAGACAAAGTTGACTTATGTGGTGTGGTGTTGCAGCGACGTGGGATGGATTGCTGACCTGGATCAACAACGCGTTGGCGCCGCGCTTTGGTAAACGGAGTGAGTGACACGCTGGGAGACTTGGGCGTTCTTGCTGCCGAGCTCTCGTGTTTTATCGCCCTGGAAGGGCCTGGGCTTGATACAGCGTCGGCTGTCTTCCATGGTAATCGTCTTGTCATTGTTGCCGCATCGTTGGTGCTGAGGGGGTTATTTGGATGTGTTGTTGGAGGGGAGAGGTTTTGAAGCTCACGAAGGAATCGTAGCTGGGTGAGTGAGTTGCCCCGCCACGATATTCACCATGTGAGAACAGTTTGACCAACTTCAATTCACACCTTTGATAGAAGCATGATGAATAGAGCATGGGCTCGTGGTGTTAGTTTAATTCAATTTTCTGGCTTGTCTGCAATAATTCGATCTCTGGATAAATCACCGATTCGAGAACGAGTTCCTTATTGTTCAACTCTGAGTTTCTGAGCAACCGAGCTTCTCCCCCTTCATGCCCTCCATTTCCGCCTTGCAACATACACCAGGGTTTGGGTAAGTCCGGCAGCCAGATCACCGTCCCTTATTTCGGTAATCCGAACTGACAACAACTTCAGTTCTGTCGTGGACCATGGCGGAGCGCCTTCGAAAGTGCAAGCGCCCTCGACACTAAAGGTTTCATAGCCTTCGCCTCTGCGGCGAAACCCTCGAATATGCTGAGTATGTTTGCAAGGATTCCCTCAAGAGTTTGCGATAGCTCTACCAGGAGCTGCAGCTGCAAGTCGTCTGGGTCAAGCTGAGCAATGATTTCATTACAACGCCTGAACCCCGACAACACGGCCGCTCGCTTCTCAACCAAGTTTGAAAGACAGGAGATTGCGGTATTACCATTGTGATCTTGTCTGAGTCGCTTGGGGAGTGGCTCTTGCTTCTCCGCCGTTTCTTTTTCGATATCGTCATTCTTGATGTCGTCTTTCTCGATGTCGTCTTTTTCGATGCCGCTAGCTGAGCCTTCGGAGCTGCTCGTCATTTCTCTCTTGCGCTTCAAAATTTTCGACGAGTCAGGCGTGAGGGGCGACTGGGCTCTCTATCATATGTGTTATTATCACACATCTTACTTCCATGGTGCCTTTCGAGAATGTACTTACCAACGGATGGTCTGGTTGTTCCATGAGCTCTCCAAGTGAGGCGAACGCGACGCCCTGTTGATCAAGCTGATCCTTCTTCGGCACGGCTTCATCAACGGATGCGGGAGCCTTGCGATCAGGAGACGACATAGTGTAGATAGATGGTAGAAGAAGATGGTACTGTTGAGCGATGTTGAAGAACAACGATAGAGGTGAGATTGTGGAAGGGAGGTCGAGATTGAGGGTATGTTGGATGATTGATTTGAAAGGTTAAGAACTCGTTTGAACTCAGCAAGAAAATGAGCATGCCTTTCATCTGCTATTCGAACGAATGGCACGGCATAAGGTTGGCTGTGAATCACTGTAGACGTTGGAGTTGGTCACGAGTTCAACACTCAGTATACCTAAGAGACGAAGCGACCATAGAGCAGAGAGAAAGAGGCAGTGGAAACTATAAGTTTCTCAAATGCTATTAGACATTATTAAGACAAGAGTTCTTTCTGACAGTAGAGTTGGCATCTTCATTGTTTCGTCTCTGGCCGCTTCCGCCGCTTCCATCGGCACCTCTTACGAACACGTTATACCCATATGTTTTTAACATTGCCATTCCTGCTTATATGAGTAGAGCTACTCATTAGGTCGCAGACAATTGAAACTACTCTCCCCGAAGCTCGGAAATTTGTCCATTAGTTGTGATGGGCAACAAATGTTTTGACTTATATGTATACCCCTGGCAGCCATCTATCCCAAGAGTTTCCAACTGTTTCTTCCCAGTTTACCCACATCGCAGTCAAACCCAGCAAAGGGCTGTGGTAAGAACCCTCAACAAGAACCGTGATCGTTCTAAGCCACGATAATTCACAATATCGCTCTTTTACAAGACTCTCGATAGCCGAGTCCGGACGCAAACCGGAGGCAAGTCGATCCCAGGATGACCAACGCTTGTGCCGTGATGGGTCTAATCCGTCCAACTCCGCGTCGATCTTTCAAACTATCCCCCACCTACGAAGCGGAAATAACAACTAGCCTTGGCGGAAATAGAATCAACAAACACTTGCAACATGCCGATGTCGCCATCAGATAGTAGTATCCTCCGAATAACCACGGCTATGGGGCTCAGACCATTTCCGTTTCTCTCGTGACGATGATAATGTTGTTCGTGCTCCTCCTCAAACATGGAGCAGAAAGACATCACAGCTCCTGAAATGGCGCACGCCCGGAGTGTTCAAGACAAGGACGGCGCAGGAGGCGAACAAGGTGGACTTTCTGAAAAGCCCATCGCCTCGGATGCCGTTCCGACCTCTCTGGGCGAGATACCAGCACTTCCAGACCAAGCGGTGCTCAATGATGTCGAAGGCCTAGCAAGAACTTCAAGCGGTCCAGCCTACAGCGCCTTCTCCCCAGCAACTCGCAGATGGGTGACGGCTCTTGTCACAACGGCGAGCTTCGTCTCGCCTTTGACGGCAAACATCTACTTCCCTGCGCTGAACCCCATTGCCGATGATCTGGGTGTCTCTACGTCACTGATCAACTTGACTTTGACGTCGTACATGGTCTTTCAGGGGCTCTCTCCGACCATCTTTGGCGACTTCGGCGACATGGCTGGACGACGACCGGCTTACATCCTCGCGTTCCTCATTTACATATGTGCCAACATTGGACTAGCACTACAAGACAACTACGCGGCGTTGCTGGTCCTTCGATGCCTCCAGAGCGCAGGTAGCAGCGGCACCCTTGTGTTAGGATACGCCGTCGTCGCAGATATCGCGTCGACGGCGGACAGGGGCAAGTACATGGGCATCGTCGGTGCCGGCATCAATGTCGGGCCAGCTCTCGGGCCAGTGATAGGGGGTCTGCTAAGCCAGTACCTTGGCTGGCGCGCCATCTTCTGGTTCTGCGCCATCTTCGTGGTGGCCTGGCTGGTCCCATGGGTTATCACGGCACCGGAGACGTGCCGTAATGTCGTCGGGAACGGCTCTGTCCCGCCGCAGCGGTGGAATAGATCCATGGTTGATCTTTTCATGCACCGAGATGTTGATCGGGCTACCATCCCGAAGCGCAAGTTGCGGTTCCCGAACCCATTGAGAACGCTGGTCGTTGTGTTTGAGAAGGAAATGGGCTTGATATTGCTCATTAACGGTGTCATCTATCTCGGCTTCATCCTCGTCGCAGCTACCCTGGCTACTCTCTTCAAGGACATCTATGGGTACAACGAACTGGAAGTCGGTCTCTGTTACCTCCCGTACGGCTTTGGCTGCTGCATTGCCGTTGTTGCCCAAGGCTACGTCCTGGACTGGAACTATCGCCGTGTTGCTAAGAAGATCGGCTTCAGCATCGACCGTCGGCGAGGAGATGACCTGAGGAATTTCCCAATCGAGACGGCACGGATACAGCCCGTGTACCCAACGCTACTTCTCGGCATTGGAGCTCTCATCGGGTACGGATGGGCGCTACAAGTCGAGACGACAGTAGCTGTCCCTCTGGTGCTTGTTTTCTTGATTGGCATGCTCATTCCCACCTCCTTCAGCGTTCTCAACACTTTGATCGTTGATCTCCATCCTGAGGCGCCGGCGACGGCGACGGCTGCCAACAACCTCGTGAGGTGTTTACTCGGGGCTGTGGCGACGGCTGTCATTGAGCACATGATTCGTGGAATGGGCCGCGGGTGGTGTTTTACCTTTTTGGCTCTTCTCAACCTGGCATTGATGCCGGTGCTGAGACTGATAGATAAACGGGGACTTAGTTGGAGAGTGGCGAGGCTGAAGAGAGAAGAGCTCGCTAGGGCTTAGCAACTCATATGAGGGTACAAAGACATAGTGGCAACAGAGCCTGGTCTAGGAAGGATTGGATGAGATGTAATGTACAAGTAATGCTAACGGCCGATGATATCATAAGTTGGTGTTTTGCTACAGCACGTCTATAAAGCTGCCACAGCCTGCTCCAAAGGCTGGCGCTGAGTTTCCCACATTAACCAATCTGATTGTGTTGTCCTGTGAATAATGTTAGCGGTTTTGCTAATAAGCTCATATCTCAGTCAGAACTTACGGTAGTAAGCCCATTGCATTGATCTTCCAGACTCCGACGCCTAGAGCCAATATCTGCATGGCGACGTAAAGAGCTTTGCTTTGCAGCATCTGTGCGGAGTTGGTAGGGGTCTGGAAGCGTTCGAAGGCCTGGCTGGTGTTCATCAAGCCCATGAGCGGGTTCTTGAAGGCCATGACGACCATCATGATGCTGAAGATTTGCAGGGAGTTTCCGGACATGTACATCATGATGGCGGTCATGGGAAGGCCCTTGACCGGGGCGAGCGCAACCTCCCAGGCCTTCTTCAGCTTCAGCGTGTCCATCTCCTCGAGGCTCGGTTGCTTTCGCGGCTGGACCTTGGCGTCTTTGCTTTGTTTCTAGCAACTGTTGTTAGTTCTCGGTGGTTTTATGGCCTAGCTTCTCAGATATACCTTGGAGAGGGATGCGCCTGGGGCGTAGCCCGGAGGGTCGGCGATGCCGGGGATCTTGGTCTTTGCTGGAGGGGGCGAGTCGAGTTGCGCGACCCATTGGGGCACGGCGTACTTGGTGGAGGCCATTGTAGAGGTAGAAGACAGGGTCAGATCGTTTGAGTCAGCCTCGTCTGAGGAAGTCGAGCTGTCGATATGGTTTGTTGGGAGGTCGATGTTCGATGTTGAAGGTCTGGTTACTGACGTTGCGAGGCTGTGGAGGGACAAGACAGCTGGATGGTCCACTCAGCGGGATGGCGTCGACGTACTGCAGCGCCGCTGCACGGGACAAGCAATTTTCCGGTTACTTTACTTTGAACCTACCTTAAGGGAACAGCTTATCGATAAGGCAACGGACGACTTGCTAGCTCTAACTCACTGAACTGACCGGACATCCGGCCGCAATTTGGCTTACTTTAGGTACTCGACGCTCCGAGCTCTCCTTTTTCCATAAGACACCAAGGGGACGAAGACCCAACCATCGCCATCACCATCAACGACCTACGACTTCGAGCTCCTATACCGACGAGCCCGCACCCGCACCCGCCCCAACGACGACCCCCGAAACGGCCCCGTACGCCAATATTCAGAAGGACTTGAGATTTGAGACATCAGTGGCTTGGGTCGCGGCACTTGCAGGCGCACATGTGACTGCTGGGACTGTGACATAACCCCCTCCAACACACCAACATACACACACACCAACACTCACACACCCACCTGGCGCTGGACACGCTGCCCGTCCAATTGGGTGCGCGACCGAGACCGACTGTCGACGTCAACAAAGGCCTGATACTGATAGTGAGGGGCTGGTTGTGCCCAGGGCTCCTATTGCGCCTATTCCTATTCCGAATCCGAGCCCATCGCCCCCTCTCAGCTTGAGCCAGCCTTGAGCGCTGCTGGACGACATACGACATACCGTAGACAAAGAGGAGGCCCGCAGGGGTACAAGTACGACCGCCCGCCATGTCGAGTGCCGCCGGCGGAGGGGACTCCAAGTTGTTCGCTCGAGTAAGCCTTGCTTTCCTGCTCTTCACCATGTCTCAGCCTTGCGCGACGTGACCCCTTCGACCTGCCAGATACTGCCATCGTTGGAAGGCTTTTTGACCCTCTTGTCGCACTCGGCGCTCTCTCCTATATCCCCCATTTGCGCGAGCTACCGGCCCTGGCGCACTGCACGGTGTCGACCCTCCTCCCAGCTCCCTTGTCTCTCGCAGATGGCTTTGATCCAGCGGAGCAGATGCAGACAATGACATGGCCGCCATGTTTCTCGCATACATACCAACGCAGGTGTTTGATACCAGGCTAAGAAACCCCCAGGGCAAAGTGGCCGAGCTGCGCCTCGAGCTGAACAGCGGAGGGAAGAAGGACAAGAACTACTCGAGCAAGAAGATTGCTCTTAAGAAGATCGTCGCCAACATGACCATGAGCAACAACGACATGGTCGCCCTCTTCCCGGACATAATCGGATGCATGCATATCCAGAGTTTGGAGATCAAGAAGATGTAAGGAGCAGCGGGGTGGCATAGGCGAAGTGAACCGCGGCTTACTGATGGATAGGTGTTTTCTCTTCCTGGTCAACTATGCTCGGATGAGACCAGAGATCGCTGTCAAGGCGATCCCAGTGCTGGAACACGTTTGTGTCCTCCACCCTCTGTCCGCAACTCAACTGACCCATCATAGGACCTGGAAGACCACAACCCCCTCGTACGGGCACTAGCTCTACGAACCATCTCCTATATCCACGTCCGAGAGTTTGTCGAGGCCACCGTGCCTTTGGTAAAGCACATGTTGAAAGACCAGGACCCTTATGTGCGAAAGACTGCCGCATTCTGCGTCGCGAAGCTCTACGACCATGATAAGCACATGGTGGAGGCTTCTGACCTGATTGACAGACTGAACTCTTTGCTCAGAGACGACAACCCTACGGTTGTTGCTAGCGCACTTGCTAGTTTGATGGATATATGGGAAAGGAGCGATGCCATCAAACTTACGATCGACTACACTAATGCTTCAAAGATGGTAGCTATCCTCCCTGATTGCTCCGAGTAGGTGCTCCATGTTCGTAACGGACAGCAGAAACACATGCTGACGCTCAACAGATGGGGACAGACATATATCCTTGAAGCCTTAATGTCCTACGTGCCTCAGGAATCAGGGGAGGCAGTGCTGCTGGCCGAACGCATCTCCCCACGGCTTTCACACTCCAACTCGTCCGTCGTTTTAACCTGCATTCGCGTCATCCTGTATCTCATGAACTACATCGCCGATCAGAAGCAAATCTCAGCGTTGTGCAGGAAGCTATCGCCGCCGCTTGTCACGCTGCTCGCCAAGGGGCCCGAGGTGCAATATCTCGCTCTTAGAAATGCACTGCTGATTCTGCAACGACGACCAGAGGTTTTGAGAAACGACATTCGCGTCTTCTTCTGCAAATACAACGATCCCATCTACGTAAAAGTGACAAAGCTGGAACTCATCTTCATGCTTGCGACCGAAGACAACATCGAGGAAGTATTGACCGAGCTACGGGAGTATGCAACTGAAATCGATGTTCACTTTGTGCGAAAAGCCGTGCGTGCTATCGGCAAGCTGGCAATTAAGATTGAGCCCGCTGCACGTCGATGTATCAATTTGCTGTTGGAGCTTGTTGCAACGAAAGTTACCTACATCGTGCAGGAGGCTACTGTCGTTATTCGAAACATTTTCCGGAAATATCCCAATCAGTACGAGTCCATCATCAGCACGCTCTGCGAGCATCTTGACTCTCTGGACGAGCCGGAAGCGAAGGCGGCAATGGTGTGGGTTATTGGCGAGTACGCCGATCGCATTGAGAACAGTGACGCCCTGCTCGAGGACTTCTTGTACTCGTTTGCCGAGGAGCCAGTCGAGGTACAGCTGGCGCTTCTCACGGCCACCGTCAAGCTTTTCATCCAACGGCCTACTAAGGCCCAGGAGCTTGTGCCAAGGGTCTTGAAATGGGCCACCGAAGAGACGGACAACCCGGATCTTCGGGACAGGGCTTACATGTACTGGCGTCTTCTGTCGACGGATATGAACGCGGCGAGGGAGATTGTCATGGGCGAAAAGCCCCCCATCACAGCCGAGTCGGAGCGTCTTGACCCGGCGACACTCGAGGAGATGTGCCTCAACGTCGGCACTCTAGCAACGGTCTACCTGAAGCCTGTACAGACCGTCTTCCGATCGGCGCGTCCCCGGAAGCTCCAAGACTCTCCCGCTCTGCAGAAGCAAAACATCCCCAAGGGAGACAACCAGAAGAGCATCAGCATGTTTGGCAACGGCGGACAAGCCACTGACATGGACGTCCTCAGCCGAAATCCTACATCGGCTAACGGGGAGGGCAACCTGGCGCAAGCAGTCAACGACGCGGATGCGTACTTCTCGAGCATTGGGACGCAGCAGATGGCGTCGATGAATATTGACCAGGGGGATGATCTGTTTGGAGGAGGTGGAGGTAATGCGACGGGCTACGTCGTGAGTGCCCATGACCCGCAGTCTGTGTTGCAGCCGGCTCAGGGCGGGGGGAGTAATGGAGATTTGCTGGCGCTGTAACGATGAGGGTGTGATAAATATGAATGAATATAAGCTTGTCCAACGTGCTGATGTTTTGGTTCGCCACGATCGATACGATGTCAAAGCCCCACGGCGGCTCTGACACATCCCTGAGGACTATTAACACCAACCAACTGATAACTACTTACCTTTACTTACCTTACTCAGGGCTGAGTAGTACTTAGCAGTAGTAGTAGTGTCCACAGAAGCTCTTATATCCATATGGATACTACTGCTACCACATGGCGCCTTCGCGTAACAGCTGCATTAATTAGCAGTACCGTGAGCGCCTTCTCAACTTCATATATAGCTTGGTCTCTCCTGACTATGACCCTGTTACCCATGGCGATAGCAGAACTCAAAGAAGGAGCGTACACTTTGTTGCCTCGCCGTTATAATTGACGGCCTGGAGTTATCCACTCTGTTGATATCCTCCCCATAACAATCACCAAATACAACCATCACATCATCCCCACCACCCCCTTTCAACCATCATACCAGAAGCTCCATCTACAATGAACCATAGCTTTACATTACCGCTACGGCCCCATGCTAGTCGTTCAGACTCCTACATCGACAACGACTTGCCTCCTCACCCGGGCGACTACAGCGCCACCTTCACCCCGGGTTCCTTGCGACGCGGCGGCATCCTCAGAGCCATCGGTCGGCACCAGGAGCCAAGACCCCTTCACGTCGACACAGAGAATACTCGACCTGACAGTGGCTATGAGAGTGGGAGCTCGCGGGGCCATCTCCGCTTCCGTCTTGACGATGCCAGGACCAACACGTGGGCGGCCAAGACACCCCCTTTCACGAATCACGGGGCGTTGCTTCCGTCGTCTTCCTATGAGCACTCCCTCGATGAGCACGCTGTCTAGGCGAAGCTGCGTGAACTCGATAGCGTGCTTGAACGGCCTGGGAAGTCGTCGTCGCTCGAGCTCGTCGTCGAGGAGCCCGAGTCTCTCAAGCTGCTGGACAACGTCAACGACCCACGCATCCGGCGATCGCAAACCCCCTCGCCAGCAGCCTGGTCTTGATGTCGCCCGTGCGAGAAGCAGGAGTACCTCCTCGTCGTATCCATCCCACGGCATCAAATCGTCCCGCGTACAGTCGCCCGTGTCTAACCTACGCGTGAACCGCATCAGTCTCTCGGATCTGTCGCCGCTGGGAGACGAAGATGGTTCGCTGCCGAGGCTCCGTTCTAGCTCTTCAACGTCCAGGGCGAGAACAGTGAGCACCGATACGAGTACCCAGCAGGCCATTGCCGAGGCCGCGGCCGTCATCACGGAATGGCAGGGCGAGCGCCAACCCATAGCTTCGTACAACAAATACGAGCTTTCCAGCACAGAAAGCTCGCCAGCCATCTTGTCTTGTGAAAGACGGAGCTCGGAGAGGGAGACAAACGATACCACGCAAAGTGACCCTCCGTGCTACGGCGATGCCGTATATACATGTCCCCAGACTTCGCCTACCAAGCCTTACAGCGTGGAGTTTACTGAGGCACATCATCTCGACAGCCCCAGCCCGTCGGCACGCCCCAGCACATGGCCGAAGGGGTTCAAGCGCAAAGCATCCGAGTTCTCCCTCGCAAGCCTCACCAGGTCATTTACCAAACGGCCACGTCTGGGCATCAAGCGCCTCGCGAGCACCGTCTACCGCGGGAGCACGCGCCAGCTCAGCCGGGTCTGCGACGTCATGAAGCGGCAGCACGACGAGGAGATGAAGCAATTCGCTGCATGGAAGGCTAGACGTCGTAGGAATAAGCCGGCTGATGCCTTGAAGGGCAAGCATGAAAAGGGTTTTGGCGCCTTTTCCATCGATCGGAGCCGTCACGGTAACGAGGAGTGGTGGAAGGAGGGCGTGGAGCGATATCATGCGCCGGGCTGGATGCGCTTCGATGACTTGAAGGTCAAGAAGTAACCGTTGGAGATGAATGAAGATTCAGGAACAAGGCTTTATACGGGCGGCGACGTGTGAACTAGGTAGGGTAGTATTGTTACGACGGGTATCATAGGAAATACCTACTGCAGAAGTTGAATATCCAGAAATCCTTGACGCCCGATCGTAAACCCATTTGTGCATCAACGTATTATAACATGTATCTAAACGTGTCCGCTGGGGTTCTCTTCCGTTTCCCATCCCCTACCAGGCCTTCCTCCTCCACAGTTGTGCCATCGACTACCCTCTCATGCTCAGCTATATCCATCTTCCGATTCAAGTACTTCAGATAGAACCGCAAAGCGAAGGCAAGAATAGCCACGCCAAACATGGCCCAGGCACAAACTTGCATGCCGTGCGAATAATACGGCGCATGCTTGTCTGGGTACAGCCGTGTTCCAACAAGGGGTCCGCACTGGCCGATAACCTGCAGCAGGGCGAAGCCGCCGCCTTGCCGGCTCTCGTTGGCTTGGTTGTTTATGCTCCATGTGATGATGAGGGTGACGACGTTGAAGAAGCCAATGGCCGCGGGATAGACGGCGAGGTAGCGTATAAAGGGGGGTAGATGGAGGGTTTCGGCAAGGGCAAGGATGCCGTAGCCTAACGCGGAGGAGAGGGCGTGGAAGATGATGGGGACGGTCCGCGCTTGAAGACGGTCAGACATGTGTGCGGTGAAGAGCACGACGACAAACGCCGTGAGGTACGGAGGCGCGCTGAGCGCTTGCGAGGTCAGCACGTCGTGACCCATCTCGGTGAGGATCTTGGGCAAGAAAACGGGCAGGGATGAGTATGCCATGTTGGTGAGGAAGAACATGGCTGCCGTGATCCACGCGATGGGGTCTCGGAAGATGGCGAGGACCTCGCGGGCCTTGAGGCCAGACGAAGGCTTCGACGCCACCGAAGAGGCCTTTTCACTCCGCAGCCGCAAACGAGCAACTTTCTTCTCGCGCTTGGTGAGGTATGAAGCCGTCTGGGGAGAGTCGGGGATGACGTTCCACGCTACCACGGCGGCGAGGACCGATGGGAAACCCTCTGCGAGGAAGAGGAGCCGCCACGGGGCAATGGGCCCAAAGGACGCGAATTTGACAATGACCCAGGCAAGCGTGGAGGCAAAGCTCGTCGCAAGGGGAGCAGCTAGAGAGGTCAATGAGACAGACAGCCCACGGTAGCACCACCAGTGTTACGCTACGTACCGGAGATGAAGATGGCGGTGCGAAAGGCGAGTTCGTCCCTCTTAAAGAAGAAGCTCAGATAGAAGGGAATGCCGGTGAACCCAGCCTCGCCAATGCCGAGAACGACGCGCAGGGCGATGAGCACGGGGTACGAGGTTGCGATGGCTTGCAACGATGCCGTGAGGCCCCACGTCAGCACCACCATGGACACGAAGATGTGCGCGGGGATGAGCTTCCACAGCAGCGACATCCACTCGAAGGCAATGTACGACATGTAGAAGGCCGTCAGCGACCACTGGTACCAGTCGTCGCGCGGGGGGTCGGTCTGTAGGTCCTCGTCCATGCCGGCGATGCGCGCGTTGCCGATATCTGCGACGAGGTTAGTTAGTTAGGTGGATGGGTAAGGTAGCTTTCGAGGCGGTGGGGGGACGGACTGGAGCGGTCGAGGAAGCTGAGGAGGAAGAGCAGGGCGACGAAGAGGACGAGCTTGCGGTCGAACTTGCGCCGCACGGCGATGTCTTCGTCGGGGGTGTAGAGCTGGTAGCTTGCGGCCGAGCTGGTGCTCCGTCTCATGGTATCGGGATGCGTCGCATCCCACGTCGTAGCCCCGCGCTCGCGCTCGCGCAACTCGTAGGCATCGTGGGTGCCCACCGCGGAGTGCAGATC
>JAANBC010000330.1:0-35379 GCA_014621405.1 Stylonectria norvegica
AGCTGCACTCTCGACGGTTGTGTAAAGATCTATACGAACCGAGTCGATAGTGTTGCAACCGAAACTGGCAAACTCCTCAGTGGTCTCGCCGACAGCAACAGCAACAAGAAGAAGGGMMGCTGTGAGATAAGTTAGTCGAGAGAGTAGTGAAAGCGATGATTGGATAAAATGTGTATGTGTATGGTGAGTATGCTTGAGATGACGGATGACAACTAAGATGGGAGCTGATGATGAGATGAGAGGGTGGAACATACCTCGCGCACAACCGTCTCGAGATTGGCCGGCCCACGACGCTTCGTTTTCTTGTAGCGGTCCCTCTGTTCGGCGAGGTGCTGATAGACCTCGAAGTTGGTCAGAACAGCCGACTGAGACTCGATGATCTTCATATTTGTTGGTCGGGGGTGACTGTGGATGGAGGTTGATGAGGTTATCACAAGGCTGTTGCGGCTCTGCTCAGAGGCGCAGAGGACAGCCAACCAACAAGCCACACACGAGGCAATGTGCGATATGCACTGTAGAAACAGCAGTGTAAGGGGGTGCGACCTGCTAGTGATTTACAGGGAGCTGGAGTTTGTGTTACAAGTAGTTGTTGTTAGTGCGGCTGCGTGACTGATTGCGTCTGACTCTCACTCGGTTGTCGTTGTCTTTTTAGTCGCGGCTATTTTTTTTTCTGGGCTGCAGATGGATTATTTTGTTACCCCTCCATCCCTCCACCATCCACATCCCACCCCGCGATTGGATTTGTATTTCAGGGCCATATTTAACCCCTGGCCCAATCAGGAGACGATATTTCATCACCACAACCCTTGCACCGGCGACTTGCACCAGCGCGCAATGGCATCATCTGCCGCGGTGACTTGCTGATCCCGTACCAAGAATAGCCCCATCATGAACCACTGTACGCAAATCAAGGTGCCCATGGCAGTGGCAGTAATGGCGTGAGCAGGGCAACGCTTATCGCACGGAATAACGTGAGGTGCAATGCAATACATCAAGATAGGGAGGTGGTTTATGTGACTCTGCTGATTTAAGGGGCATTCGTCGCAGGGCATCTGCAGGGCACACAGCAGCAGGACATACAGTACAGCAGCGGTGAGCCATGGACCTGAGAGTGAAGTAAAGGCTGGGTTCGGCCTTGATCCTCCGCCATCGGTAGCAGCTGTAGACTTTCACTATTGCCGACGAACAGAGACAAGGGGCAGGGACATAGCCGTTGCGGTAATGTGTAAGGTAGCGTAAAGCGGCTCCTACAAAAAAATGCGACGCCCAGCAGGCGACGCAGAAAAGGACGTGTGCATTCAAAGGGGTCATCGTGATTGGTTGGAGAGGGTTATGAGATCCATGGATGGATGGAGTTTTCCAGGTTAGCACAGTCGGCCGGGGGAGGGGCACGCACCTGGACCTCCGTTTCTACAGTAGTATATGGATGAGAATAAAATGCTTGGTTCCAGACTTCTGTAATTATTTCGTATATATGCTTTGTTATTATTGATACTTTGTAAAGCAGCCCTAATAGAGGTTTGGAGGAGAGTAAGTGAGGTACTTCGTACATGTACCTGTGAGAGCTGTCAGTCGGTTGACTGTACGAATACTGTACATATTTCCTGCGGCAGTCCAGGTCCAGAACGCCATCATGCAGCCATCCGTGCGACCAGCAGCAGTGGACGCTCACCTGGTCCAATTAGTTTCTCTCCTTTATCCTCGGGTTTTTGCCAGGATATGCGAGATATTTATCCGTATTTTTTCAATAACCTGTTTGGAGACTGACTCAAGAAGATGGGCGTACGATGGGATGGTTGTTGAAGAAGATGATAAATTTACATCCATGGATGACTGGTTGTTCATCGTCGTCGTCCATATTATTACGAGGCACTTAATTTAGTACCCAAGCAACCAAGGTACCTAGTAGTACTTGCTTTACTTAGGTGAGGTGCCTTTCTGCCGAAGACATCCTCCTACAGAAATACAGGAACAAGTAATAGTATCCCCTCTCCGGCTTCGCTTGCTCGGCAACGGGTTACCCGCTAGAGTCTTTTTCGACGTCGGGTCAGCTCCATCTCATCCAAGGCTTCGATGCACAGTAGTAATTGTCACTGTGTTTTCAACACAGTTCAGCCCCCGCGGCAAACATCCACAGCAGCAGGCAGCCCCAGCTTATTCGTACATATTGCAGCATTGCAGCATTGCAGCATTGGAGCATTGCAGCAGCCCTTGGCGATCCACCTCCACGCATCCATCAGGTCCCCTACCTGTAGGCTGTAGCAAGTAGTACCAGGCTCCCCCTCCAATTCGACCCCACTTGGACCTCAAACTTTGACGAACCGGGCCCGCCACTGAAAAAGAATTCGCGGTCGGCTTTTGCTGCCTCGAAAAAGATTCGTTTCGATCAATTCGACTCGTCTCGTTTCCGACAAGTTGCTCCTTCGCCTTGCTAGGTAGTCGAAGACGACAAGGCCCTCCTTCCTCTCCTCTCCTCTCTTCTTCTCTCCTTCCTCCCTCCTCTCTCCGACCAAACGATTCGCGACTTCCACTTTTGTCCCCTCCGTCATCCCATCCTCCGAATCCGGCCTCGCCTTCACCGGCGTCCCCCGCCGTATCCCTCCCTCCTAGACCCGAAAACTTTCCTCCTCCAGCCAGCCGAAGGCTGCCGGGCTCGACTTCAACTCACCAAACGATCACAATCGCAATCCATTCTTCGCCATGGTTCGCAACATCGTCATCCTGGGCGGCAATTCCCACCCCCAGTTGACAGAAAACGTCTGCAACCTGCTGTGTATCCCCCCCCAGCAACCGCATTCTCTCCAAGTTTTCCGGTGGTGAGAGCCGCTGCGAAATCAAGGATTCCGTCCGTGGCAAGGATGTTTACATCATCCAATCCGGCTCCGGCCAGGTCAACGACAACCTCATTGACCTCTGCATTATGATCTCAGCCTGCAAGACGGGCTCCGCCAAGCGCGTCACCGCCGTCGTCCCTCTCTTCCCCTACTCGAGACAGCCCGACTGGCCATACAACAAGTCGGGCGCACCGCTGGCCGGATCTACCGAGGCCACGAGAAAGGACTACACCTTCGAGAGCGTCCCTGCCACTCCTCGCCCTGGCGGCCCCCGGTCCGCTGGCCTCGCCGCCAATGGCATCAGCAACCTCTCCGAAAAGCTCTCCAAATCCAGCCTCAACCGCACCCACGACGCCCCCAATACTACCAACGGCGACTACCCCACTCCCCGACGAACCGACACCATGTCCAGCGCCAGCTCTGCCCGCGGACACCATCATGACAGTTCTACCTCGTCTCAAAGGAGCTACACCACTCACGACTATGAGAACCCCACCAACATCACAGCTTTCCAGCCCAAGCCTGGTTACAAGCAATGGGTTGCTCAGGCCGGCACTCTGGTTGCCGACCTACTCACCTGCGCCGGCGCCGATCACATCATCACCATGGATCTCCACGATCCCCAATACCAGGGCTTCTTCGACATTCCTGTCGACAACCTCTACGGCAGGGCATTGATCCAGAACTACATCCAGCAGAGCATCCCCGGTTTCCGGGAAGCTGTCGTCGTCTCCCCCGACGCTGGAGGCGCAAAGCGCGCCACTCTCATCGCCGACAGCCTGACCATGGACTTCGCCCTGATCCACAAGGTAACTTAAACCTAACAAATCCCTCCTGTCCAAGACTCATATGAACCCGCAGGAACGCCGCCCCATCAAGTTTACCGAGCATCGCAACGCAAGCATGATGCTTGTCGGCAACGTTGCCAATCGCATTTGCATCCTAGTAGATGACATGGTCGACACGGGTAACACCATTACCCGCGCTGCCAAGCTCCTGAAGCGCGAAGGTGCCCTTAAGGTCTACGCCCTCCTAACCCACGGCGTCTTCAGCGGAGATGCCATCGCCCGTATCAACGCTTCAGCCATCGACAAGATCCTCGTCACCAACTCGGTCCCCCAATCCGATCACCGCCGCATGTGTCCCAAGCTCGAGGTGCTTGACATCTCCCCCGTCTTCGCCGAGGCTATCCGCCGCGTTCACCACGGCGAGTCCATCAGCGTTCTCTTCCAACATAACTAAGACGTCCTTCCCCCATCTTGTGACGAACCACCCCCTTAGGTACTACATCACCATACCAAAAAAACGGCGTTTTCTTTCCGCATTGAGGAGTCGGACTCCAGTCTTGTCGGTATTTTGTTTCTTTGGAAAGCTCATCGAGCATCTCTCGCATACGACACTCAGCCGCCGTTATGCGGCGCATCTACCTGATCTGGGATTTTTGCGGTTTTTTTTTTGGTGGAGTTCACTGGAGATTCTCATGTCTTGCATGTTTCAATTGCCTTTTGCTATTTCTTACCCTTTCCGCAATATGAATCGCAAGTCGACAGTGGGCAGAGCCTCCCCTGCGCACGCACGTGAGAAGAATATCGAAGGATGGGGAGTTGCTGGTGGAAGCGGCGGCAGCACGGATCGGCGGACGAATCTTCCTGCTCGGCTGCCATCATCTCATCTGCCCGCCTTCTATGTTCTCTGACTTTTTTGCTACACACTTCAAAACACTCAAACAAGCCTACACACACCAATCCAAAGTGCCCGCAACGCATACCCGATGCTCGCGTCAAGGGGGAGCATGTGACGTGGCAGGCACTTGAAACTACTCATGATAACATGGATACCTCACAATATTCCACATATAGAACTAAGTACGATCGTAGACTTGAAACACAAATTAGATGAGAGCTATGGCCTGGGTTCGTTGACTGCGAATCTCCTTGTGTCGTCCTAGGCCCGGGGCCAGCTAGCTACGCAAATGGTAATGCTGGTATATAATTGTAAAAGACAGATGAAATAATATAAAACAGTTCTGCCCCGCCGTTGCGTGCCATGCTATTTTTCATCCATGTGCTCCCTGGCCCAGACCTGCTGAACTTTCTTATGCTGCAAATGCCTCGTCCTCAAAGCCATTCACATTGACATCGTTCCGTTGCATGCATAGCTCCTTACGATGAAGCGGTGCTTAAGCCGATACGATGTATTTGATGTTAATCTTAGTTGGCGTTATTAGTCAGAACGCAACCACTTTTTTTTGTGAAATGAGTTCTTGTAGTTTATTGAGATTCATTGTTGCTCATAAACTATCCTGCTGCAAATGCAGAACTATTCTGGCCCACAAGCTTCTGGCATCAACCGAAAATGCCAACGTTGATTCATTTGCTTAGCTAGAAAATGATGAGATCATACTCAGTAAGCGCCTCACGTCTCAGTCGCCAATCTGCAGTATTGTGGTGTGTGGTCGGTCGTAATGTCGGTGGCGTCCGAGATGGTCACGTACTTTGGAAGCGACCTGATGCTCGCCCTCGCAAAGAAAATTAGCATGAACCACCTCTTGATATCAACTAGTCCCTAATAGTGCCGCAGAGCGAAACTGCGCCTAAGATCCTTGCGCATCAGAGAAGAGCATCTGGCCCATGTCCTGCGGTATCTTCCATCCATGCGTTCGCGCCGCGCGTGCATATGCCTCGAGAGCCTCATGGATGCCGTAATCAGCAGCAGCTTTGGGCTTTGGGAACCCTAACCTGTTCCGCGGCACTAGACGTGCAGGCTGGTCCAGCTCAGACAGGCCCAACCGGACTTGGATGAAGACCTGCTCGAGAGAGAGAGTAGGTAACCAACCCGAGTTAGTGAGGAGCTCGGAACAAATGGCACCGCCTATCGTGACGTGGCCGCCACCGCCGGCACCGAAAGGGAGGAACCGAGGACGGATGACACGCACAAAGGGCGGAGTTATTGGGAACGATGATCCGAAACGAAACTCAAGGACGATGCTGGTGCAACCGGCCTTCTTCATGTCCTGAGCAAGGGGGAGCTCGGCATCCAAGGTGTGTAGTTCGACGATCCAGTGGAAGAGGTTGCTGAACTTGTCAAAGTCGATATACCAGCCCAAAGTTCCGAGGTCCGTGTTGCTCTGGACTTTCTGTAGGCTCATGACCTCGCGGTTTAGAACCCGAAGGGCAGATGGAGACGAAGACGCCCACGTTGGCTCGGCGAGCTTTGGGAGGGAGTTCAGGTTGAGGGTTCCAGGCTTGAAATCTGTTTCCTTGTGAATTGTCGATGTTGTAGGCTGCGGTTCAACAGATTGTCTTTTCACCAGCCGCGACATGGCTGAGGTGACAGCTTCGGGAAAGTTTTGTCTTTTCCGCACAACTGCTTCCTCGACGGGCTCGTCCACCTGCTTTTGGGATTTGTCAAGTTCGTCGAGTTCGTCCAGGTCATCTTTGATATTCATACTTGTGTCGCCGTCGAGTAAAGCTTTCTCTTTGCCCTTGCCTTTCCAGTCTGTCCTAGGCTTCTCGGGACGTCGTCTGGCAGGAATTGCCGACAAGGGAACTTGCAATGTCTGCCTGTTGTGATATATCTCGTTGAATACCTCTTGTTTGACGTATCCTACACAATCGCAGGACGATGGCTTGGGAAATGCTTGCGTTAAAGCTGCTGGGGTAGGTTTTGTTTTGACAAACAGGTATCGGCACTGAACCCACTCAGGTTTGTTGACAACATAATGCGGGTCTCTTGAAACAAACTCATCAGGTCGGTTGACGATCTCGCATAAGCTCACTGCTTGGGATGTTTGCAATTGCGAGTTGGGCCAGGGAAAGCCAACCTTATCAGATTAGTAAAGGTCGTCACTGCAATCGTAGCCAGGTGAAATATTGGAAACCCCGACTTACTCTTGGTTGGTAGGGGTGCTTTGAGCGATAGTCAGCCCAGTTAGGCGAAGACTGTACGAGTCAGTGAAAGTACCCAGGATGAGACATGAGCAAGAGACGGCTTACTTGGACCAACCTCATCGTATCCCAACCCGACATTCCCGAGTACGCGGGCGACGAGCTGACTGCAAAGTCTCTGCTGAGGTATACGCCATCGCCGTAGGAGCGTCCATTCACCTTGTTGGTATAGTCCAGGCCTGTCCGAATGATGCTATGCCAGTTGCCCAGATGACTTCCGTGGAATGCAAACAGACTTGGGACATCTGCTCGACTCTGGCCCTGGCTTTTTTGTAGCTCTAATTCCTGTGAGAATAGATGTTCCTTTTCAGGAGATCCTTGAGCAAAGCGAAACCGCATCCAACCTTCGCCGATCGCGCTGAAGTTCTTGTCCGTGCTGCTCGCACCGGGCACCGCGGAATCCTGGACAATGAATGATCGGTTTGACGATACGATCCAATTCAGGAGGGCCAACGTGGATCGATCTATGCGCTTCCATGCCGATAGGCGTCGGCCAGGCTTCTCCATAAGATAGTGCCTCATCTCTAGAACTGATGGGATCGCATGGGTTATCATTGCTAGTGCCAAGGGGCACTCGTTTGTGTCAAGTGTGTAGATGTCACAGTCATACTTGAATAGCATAACCCTGTTCCATGATCCCCCGGATCGTGCCCCTTGTTTCGACCTGGTACCTTCGGTTTCTTGGGAATTAAAGACACTGTTCTTGTAGGTGAACAAGATCCCGAAGGTACAAGTAGGACCATGAATGGACTCGATCTGACAGATATAACGCTCGGAAACTGTTGAGACGTTAGCAAGTATTCCTTCAAGATATAGAAAAGGCTATGCGTGCCACCACCATGGGTTATAGTAGGCAATGCAGAATGAACATGAAGTTATACATACGTGATGTGTGGATGGGTTGATCGCCCGGTGGCTTAGGATTTGGGGTGACCAGAAGGACGTAGTTGCCTTCGGCAATACTGCTATATGCGGCATAGTCGGCAAGGTTGAACCGTATGTTGCAAGTGTCGAGATTAGCTTCGACCATCACATAGCTGCCTGGCTTATTTCTCGATCCAGCGTGAGGATATTTGAGATGTAGCCCAAGGGGAATTTCTCGAATTTTCCCACTTGCCACAGCAGAGTGAAAGAAGCTGATCAGGAGGTCAACAACATAAGGGTTGTTGATGACCTCATGTTCAATACTTTGTCCTAGCCCGAGGGAGAAGTATTGGTAGAAGCAGAGAGGGCTTTCGCAAACATAGGGTTTGACGGCTTCAAATCCTCCTTGGGCCTTTTGGTGACAAACCATGCAATATTTAGTGCATCCTATCAGTCTCTGCAGCCCAAAGTGCATGGCTACCAGAGGAATACTGAGGTCTTGTTCCGGAGCTAGAGCGTAGTCAAGCTGTAACATGCCGGGTAAATGGATAATGGCTGCGACTTGCGAATCTTGGGCAGTGCTGCCATTCGCATCTGGCGCTGCCTGGCGCGGATTCTGGCCGATATGGTTGAGAGCTTGTGCCTGATCCCATGAGATATCGGAGTCTCGTCTTAGCTTCAGAAGATTCAAGAAAACCTGGTTGAGAAGAACGTCAAGAGAGTCGGATATATGCAGAGGCAAAAAGACGTTTTGTTGTGCGTCGGCATCAGCTTGAAAATCATGTTCTTGTGCTTTCTGGGGTTCTGTTGATCCCAAAGTGGCGAATGCTTCGGTTGCGGTAGTTAACGAGGGCTTAGGTGTCAAACATTTGCCAAATCGAAATTGTACCGCGGTTTGGTCGGACGCGAGGTCGAGGAACTCGGAGATGGAGGGGTATCTACTTGTTAATTTCATAAGCAGCACGATATGCTCGGATTTGTCGAGACCCCATGCCTCCAAGGACTCGTCTAGTAGCCCAAGCTTTGAGACTTGGATAGACAGTGAGACTAGGCATGGTGCCTCATCAGCCAGCTTTGTCGATAGCAGGCCAATGAAGAAACCAGCCGCTTTGGCGGCTCGCAAATCTTTCCGCAGTTTCATATTGGAATCTTGGCCGGGAGTTGCACAAGCCGTAGGACGAGGTGGAAGTTGGTCGAGGGAAACATCGCTACCTTCGTCCATGGCTGAATCATCTTGCTCGCTGAAATCAAACGAGACATCATGGTCGTCGGAGTTCGAGAGACTGTCGGCGTTATCTTCGCATTCGGTAATATCCACACTAGATTCGGCAGAGCCTCCACGAACGCCGCCATGGATCAATCTAGCCGTCAGCTTGTTGGAGATGGTTCGTATAACATGCGAGACTCCTTTCCCCTTTGAACCGGCGGCAATGGTTTGCAGTAAGAGGTTTATTTCCTCGTCAATTTGGTCCGTTGAGGTGAAAATGAGGAATTCGGAGCCTCCGGGGTACGCATCGACGCCTAGCAGTTGTCAGCTTGAGCCATTGGGAAGGCTTCATTTTCTAGAGAGATAAACAGACCGGTTGCAAGAGCCTGGATCTCTAGCGAGTCGGATGGATGGGCTGGAGAAGCGGGAGTGAACTTGAACACAACCTCCCCTTCCGAATCGCCCGTTCGTATGTCGGTTACGTTCTCGTACGCGGCGCTCTTTGCCTCGGACACATCGATGTTGAACTGTTTTAAGCCCATGATCACGACTGCCGAAGCGTATGCTAGGAGGCTTGAATGTTCAAGGCAAACGACGTGCCAGCATCATCCTGAGCTCGGGTATTCTCTGCAAGATGCGGTTTACCAAGCGAGAGAGAGAAAAGATGTATGGTTGTGGAAGTTTGCAGATGGCAAGATTTATTTTTGTTTTCTGACAGCTGCGTGGTTGGTTGACTAAGTTGAAAGAGGGCTGGCCACTGGTGAGAGACGGTGAATATGAGGCTTTCGTAGCGTTTCGGGGCGTCAGTGACGATGTTTGCCTGCCTGTCGGATGGCGCACCTGGCCTTGACTTTGGTACGTGGCATACTCACTTCACCTAACATGGATGTAATGTAGGTGCATACCTTGAGGTTTGTGCACTTTCAATTTTTTTCGTGACATTGGACAGAAGTCAAAGCAGCATGGCCCTATTTTGTTGTGTGTGAATATACGCTGATAGCTGGAGCCCACTTGTTGGGCCATAATCAGAGCGGCAAGTAACGTCAACAGGCGGCAACAGAGCACGAGAAATAGAGGCAAACGAAGAGGACGTCAGCCAATCGTATGCAGAGCTCAGGGTCATTGGACTGCCAATGAATATGCTAGACCGCGCTTGCAATCAAAACCTGGGAAAGCTTGTGATGCTGGTGGTGAGAAATTCAGATGTGGTTGATTGTATCTGCAACATGAGTTCCAGGATAATTACTGGAGGTTCATAGTTGCCTGCCCGATGACACTCACACCAAGGACGCCTTGAAGCCAATCAGACGCCGTCATACAGCTACTTCAGGGCTAGTGGGCCCCTATAAACCCACGGGATCGGCTGTACCTGTCCCTTAGCGTTGCGCGTCCAGGGCGTGCTGGACGCGGATGTTGAGATGCTTCCAGTCCATGGATCCATCATCATCCATGTGACAACGCGCGGCTTCTCGTCTCAGGCGCGAACGGAGAATTCCAGATGATACTTGATTTCCTCCCCCCCTCCATGAACCAAACAAGGGGGCTCTTAGGGGGGTCCTTAGAGGCCTATCACCCATTGGCAGGTTGCCAAGACAAAAAAGGGACGACGACGGCTTCCACTTCTTCCACTTCCATTCCTGACCGACGAGTCTGAGACCCGAGAAAGTCACGTTGACACTAATGACCGACAGCAACAACCGGGCTCGTTATCTCGTCTCTGTTCGCATAACACCCCAAGGCCTGGTTTTCCTCCTCCTCTTCCATAGCAATGGTCTGTTCCATATCTCCTCAATAGGCGCATTTTTGGCCTCTAACGTTCCCCCTGCCATTCCCTCTTCTCCCAGTCTCTCGGCTTACCACGACCGCAAAATCTCCGTCACCCAAATCAGCGATTCAATATCCAAAAGCGTCCTCAACCCTTTCCGACACCCAATTCATGCCCCGCCACGCCAGCAAAACGATACGTACGATGGCTCCTCGTGGTGGGCTGACTGGATGTGGCTATCCGTGCCCTTTTCGAGTTCTTTGACTCTCGACGAAGATAGAGCCTTGCTCCCGCCTCTCAAGCACCGTCCAGTCATATATTGCTATTACGATGCTACACTCAAAAAATCAAGAGACGAAAAGGACGCCGAGAGCCAATTGCTCTTGACCTGGCGTCGTGCCTGGTGGGCACAGGGCTTCCGTCCCACCATTCTGGGCGCCTCCGAGGCCATGAAGAACCCGAAGTACCAAGAATTGCAGAGATTAGAAGCAGACCCAGACCTCAAGGGCGACTTGATGAGATGGCTTGCTTGGGAGTCAATGGGCGGTGGTTTGCTATCACAGTACACCCTGCTGCCAATGGGTCCTAGCGACGACCCTCTGCTTTCATTTCTTCGGAGGGGAGAATATCCTCACCTGACAAGATGGCAGGGTCTCGAGAGCGGCCTCCTCGCTAGCAAGGAATCGGAAATTGGCGAGGCCATTAACCCATTGATGGATCCCACCAAGCTGAAAATCTTCAATAGTGTTATGGCTGCGGCGGATGACTTTTTCAAGGTCGATTCGGCAACCAAGGCCCTAGCATACTACACTCCTGAGCTGTTGGAGGAGCATTACACCAAGGTTGCCGAAAACATCGCCAATGGCAGAGCCAAGGGCCTTGGGTCTTTAAACAGACTCATTAACTCTCACCTCCAGGTTGCATGGCAGAATAGCTTCCTTGATGGTATCGAGGTACTTCAGCCGCTTCCTCAACACACTACAACCATGGTCAGAGACGCTCTCAGACTGGCTCACTCTCTTGCCTCATGCCCTGATAGCCCCATGCCGTCGTCCTGTCCTCCCCAGCTTCCGAGTTGCACCCCCTGCGTCGCCGATTCGACATCCATGAAGATCACGATTCCTTCCGAATACACCAACTCGACCAGCGCCTACAGCATCGGAACAGTTCCCCACCCTTGGACCCTGGCCTCACTACACAATATGCGGGAGACATTGGATATTGCTTGGATTGTTCGCGACTCGCCGCGCGACCCCTGGCTTGCTGCTATCACAGAACATCTCCTAGGCCTTGACGTGTCGGGTGATCGTCGCGTCATGCGCTTCAAGCAAGCAGTGGCCGACGAACACGCCACTGTTCATGCCTTATGGCTAACAGCCGAGGCAGACATCCCGAACGATCTTGACTGGCACTTTGGCTTTTCTATCCCGCGAAAAGCTATCGTCCCGAGAAAAGCTGCCGAGAAGGCCAGTTACGAAGGTAAAGAGCATCCGTTCGAGGAGTACAACGCGAATCCAGACGAAGACGAGCAATCAGATGGATTGAAGCCTCTGACCACGCCTGAGGAAGGTCTAGCATCCGAGACACTCAGCAGTGCCAGCTACGAGAGTAAAGCGCATCCCTTTGACGAGTACAATACAGATCCAGAGGCCGATGAGCAATCCGACGAAGCAAAACCTTCATCTACCCCTGAGGAAGATTTAGCACGGGAGCCAGTCCTTCTCGAGCGTGCCAGGAGGATTGTCGCCCTGACCAAGTCGACGAAAGAAACCAGGCTCCGCGCATCTCTAGAAGCCTGGAATCTTGCCGATACTGAGGCCTGGAAATTCACCCGGGCTTTCCTCGCCCGCCGTTCTTTGGAGCGTGCAGAGTGGGAAAACGAGGAGGCCAAATACAGCGGTGGCGCGGGGTCAGAAAATGGGCGGCATACGTGGAGTCGTTGGCGGGATCAAAAGACGGATTAAAGGGGGCAAACTCTGTACAACGAGTTAAATGGTGCAAGGCCTTGGAAATTAGAGACATTCAACAGGCAATATCCACTACTGGCTCTCTTTTCGTGTTTCCAACATGTTCAACGTCAGCAAACTGCAACACGCGCACCTCGTATCACGAACTCGAGAGGGAGAAGACAAGATTCACCAAGGTTAAACGGTAATACCCCCTGACTATCGAAAAGAATATATGCCTATCTACTCCGGCGCTGCACTCTCACACAGAAACGGCGCCGGTAACTACTCGCCCTTCAAACACGGACAGTATCACCGCCCATCTCTCCGGCGAGCTCCCGCGAAGTTGGGCCCCGGTGCCCAGCTCCAGAGACCTTGGCAGGGGCGCCGTTGGTCACCTTCTCAGCGGCGCCATTAGTATGGTCGGGGCCGCCGGTATAGCTGCTCAGAGCCAGACGAGCCGCGTCGACAATCTTCTCGGCGTGCGCAATGGCACTGCGGAGAGCTTGCGTGGTAACGTCGTTGACGGCGCCGTTTCCGTTGCCGTTCTGGACGCCATGATCCTGCTCCTTGCGGAGCTCGATAATGTGCCCGTTGAGCCAGAAGCCGTCGAGCTGGGCTTTGGTCATGTCCTTGGCACCGGCAATACGGCCGCGGCAGGTGGGCGTCCCGCAGAGACAGTCGAAAGGCTGGTCCATGTGCCACTCAGAGGAAGGATAGAAAAACTAAAGTGCTTGAGTCAGTCACAAGAAACCTGAGATGACTGTCGTCGAGGCAAACCAAGGGGAACTGACACTGAGCTCATCACCAGGCTTGAGACCCTTGTGTCCAACCAGGACGTTGAAGTTGCCCACATCGAAGATCTACACGCAGGGTTGTTAATTGGCTTCCATCTCATCAAGGAACAACCAGCACAGCGGAATCTGTGCCTCTCCTCCCCGAGGCTCACTAACGAGGGACGGCTCGCAGGAATGGTTAATGTACAGCAGGTCGCTGTTGAGGTTCAAGTGGCTGTTTTTGCCGGTCTGGACGGTGGCATAGGTGGGCGCGTCGGCGGTGGTGCAAGGGGGAAATGCCAGCTTCGCGTAGACAGCGAAGGGCGGGAGCGTAACGCGGGAGAGGCTCTTGGAGGTGAACTCGGCGTTGTTGATAATAACCTCCTGGATCTCGGGGTGGGAGGGCTGATGCCAGTGGGGGGTGATGGGCGCCATTGTAATGGATCGAGAAGAGACGAGTACTGTGCTGTAGCTGTCTGTAGATGTGCGAGTGTCAAATAACAGTGAGTATGAGAGAGTATTTGTGTATGAGTGTATGTACTGTGTATGTGAACAGTGTGGGTGGATCGATGGTGGGTGAAGCTTCAGCAAGGGCCGGGAAGGGGTGGGGATGCCTTGTTCTTTATACTCGGAGTCTCGAACGTGCCGGAAGCGGTTCTCAGGAGGGGACCTTGAATTATGGTGTGAGTATTGCGTGGACTGTCAATTATGGATGTCTGTTTAGTGTGTCTCTCTCGTTTCGTCTCCGCAACGCCGAGGGAGTGCCTGGGAGCCGCTCCCTGCTCTAGTCTCCAGTCTTTAGCCTCTCCTATCCCATGTGCTGAGAGGCTCCATGCCGTGGATCCATGGATCCATGAATTATAGGCCATCATCGGCTGGCCCGTGATGGCGGGGTTGTTCGGGCGCGGGGCAGAGCACCGGCATGCCGGCAAACCCCCCCATCACGGGTCCGGCAATGGCCTATCAGCGGCCCGAGTATTACCAAAGCCGGTAACATAACCAACTTCTGCAGAGTCTCAGACCACCCCCGCGATGATGCAGCTTATGGAACGCGGTCCCAGGAGCTCAGATGGTCGATCACAGCCCCAGGGCGTGGCGGCGTTTTCACAAGAAAAAAAAAGCGCGCAAGCCGTTGGCGTCTGGCCTTTTCCCTAGAGCCGAGGAACCCGCGCCGCAGCAAGCATTAAGCAGCATTGGATCCATAAGGCACGGTTGCAATTGTGGGTTTCCGCTGCGGAGCTGGGATCCGCGCATGGATGCAGCATGGAGATGCGTCGACGTCACCTTTGACATCTACGTCACTTGACCTTTCATTTCGCCTTGGTGGAAATGGCTCAACGTTCGAGACTCCAGATTTCGGAACGGCTCGATGCTCGGCTTGCCGAAATGATGCTCGCCGGGGGCTTCCAAGCTGTTGACAAGGATGTTTACCCCGGATTGGACCCCGGATTCGGGCATGTGAGGAACAGCTGAGTCTATCATCCAAGCCAACGGGACTAGGGAGAAGCCGAGGTGCTCTGTGGAAGGGGAATGATGAGACAAGAGGAACGAGACAACGTCGAGTATGAGGGAACGTCCAAAGGTTGTCCTCTCTGAAGACGACCAAGCTCTCGAATTTCACTCAAGGTGTACTACCAGCAGGATGGGGCTGCTTACTTCCCGCAAGACGAGCGATACCAATGACCTTTCAAGTTGGAACAGCCTCGTTGATTCTCATGGACTGGTAACAATCGGTAAGATACGACGAAATAAAACGATGGAGTAGAACCATTGATGAAATACCTTCCAACGAAATCCATGGATGGCTTACCCTACTGTTGAGTGTTGACATTCTGGTTTACCTTCAATCAGTTGTTCGAACTTACCTCACTGTTATTTAAACTGCACTATTCTTTAGGGATTTGATGCTAATGGAATACTGAGGCCAAGGTTTGATGATATGCTTCGTTCAAACGTGGCATAACAGACTGCCACCTTTGAGGTAATACTAAGGGGGTGTCTGCCTCGACCCCTTTATTATACCCTAAGATCTTATGACAAGGCCTGCTTGGATGAAATGAAGGAAAGAGAGCCACCGACTCTACAAGGGCCGAGTGAGCTCTCTCAGATCCACTGCAAACTTATCCTGAAATACACATCGATATAGATCGCTCTCCCTACCTTGTCAGATAGATGCCTTCGTCTAGCAATTTTCACCCGGCATTCGCTAGCACTCAACCTCGCCAGTGTCAGGCTTTTCACACTTTTTACTGGCTGGGGTGAAGTCTAACGAGCTGATCATCCTGTTTATTTGTGTGCATACCTTTGCACAGCTGTCACGATTGCTTCTTACTCCTGCAAACAAGTTGCTCGAGTCGTTTGCCGGTCTCAGGCTGAAGCCTTTTCTACTGTTGGCATCACCAGCGCATCCCGCCGCTGCACACAAAGACTGAGCTCTGCTTGGAACACATCATCAAAAAGTGTTCTCTTCCTCTTTATTCAACTACTTGGCAGTCTCTAGAAGTCTAGAGACAACAATAAAGCGAGGTTTTCACGCACGCCTCCGCCGTCTTTCACTCTCCTTCACACAGCCAGGACTCACCCACGTGTCTCGTCGACCTGGAAGACAGGCAAGATATTTGCCAAACCCAGCTTGAGGCAAGCGCCTTCTTTCTGTATGTTACGCTGCTTGCTGCTGTCAGCTGAGGGCACTCGCCTTCGCACTCGCCTTCGCATTCACCTTCATGTTCTATGCATCTTCCGTTACTAATATTCTAGCAAGTGGCCTCATCAGTCCCGTCATCAGCTGGCAGGTGGCTCACAGCCTGACAGCCTGACAGCCTCCTTCACAGGTGGCACCATTGGATCTTGCTCAGCAGCTTCGTCCCAGAACGGCAGGACGCTCTTGCCTCAACAAAACTTGCATCATCTCCTTTCCAAACGATTTCGCCAAGACGTGAACTTCACAAATCCCCTTCTTCTTCTTCTTCTACTTCTGCTTCATCACCTTGTCACCAAAACTGCTCTCATCTTGGCCTTCGCCATCAACAATCGTCCAACCCCCCGTCCTACTCGTTGTCCTGGCACTCGCTGTCGCCATCTTTTCCAATTGGAAGCCCTGCAGAGGCTTTGTATGCATACCAGTTGCTGATTGCTGCCCTGCCACCTGTCAAACTACCTAGTAAGTGTCACAATTTTTCTTCACTTTGCCCTCACTTTTGCCTTCGCCATACACACACATTGGAAACAAGCACACGCATCAAGCAGCACGTTTCTTGGACTTGTCATCCCAATATTTAGTCGTCTTCTGGTCTGTCTTCCGAAAACCGTCTCTTCGTCCGACAAACTGGAGTAACGACCATCTCTCGCCCGCGACTCAACAACTCCTGGACTGGCGCCTGACTCCCATCTCGAGCCCACCCTTGACCATCAGCCTCCCGATTTTGTATCGTTACGCCGTTTTGGACAGTTTCGGCGCCTTGTCCCGGTTTCAAAATGGTCGTAACTCCTTCTAGACGAGCGAAACGGCTCATTCGGCGCCTTTCTGCTTGGCAAAACGACGACGATATTCTGACGCCTGCAACTACTCCTTTGATCAGATATAATTTGCTGCACAATTCTCGTCGCTGTGTGCAGATTTCAGTCGATCTTGGACACCCGTCGAGATATATGTCCAAGTGTCTTTCCTTTCATCATCTACCCAATTTCCTTCGATCGCAATTAGAGGCGCAGAAGATCACTGACGATACTAGCCTTTGGACCCAGCTCAGACCTCTCCTGTACTTCATTCACAGTCAACTCCGATCATCACATCAGCCGCACGGTTTCCCTACTCTGTTCCGCTGGTACTCTGAAGAGAAGCATCGCTCGTTCCTCTTCTTTGCCTTCATTGGAATCAAGATGCCTTCCAGGGTCTACACGGCTTGCGATCTGCTTGCTATGAGACACACACCTCTCGGGACAAGACTTTTCGAAAGACTGTGTGAGAAACTCAAGCAGGACGCCGATCTCGGTTCGGGAACCCCCTCTCCTGTCTGATGATACCCTATGAAACTAACCACCTCCATAGGCGATATCGTTCGTGTTCCTCTTGAGAGAAGCCTTTCACTCATCACCGAGGATAAAAAGAACCTCTCTAGTGACTCGGATGATCGTTCCATCTCACATCGTGCCTCTGCTCGTCAGTTAGATGGTACCGACTCGGAATGGAAGTACCGCGGCCGGACAGACTCTGAGCATACTGAAACACAGCCCATTGCTGCTCCTACCGGTGTCGTCGCGCAAAAGGACGAAGGCTTTCGGAGATTCTACAAGGCCGTCGTGTCACCTACTCACGTTCGTGTTACCGCAGGAGGCCGCATCGTTCCCAACACTAGGGGATCTTTGTCCCCCACCTCCAAATGGACTAGGGAGCGTGTTCCTGCCGATGGTTCATCAAACAGCCGACCCCCCAGCAGTGGTCAACCTGAGCATGTGCCTTGTCCAATTCCCCAACAAGCTCCTTATGGTGGCTTCACTCCCATGCTCCCAGGGTTCGCCCCCGGCATGCCGGGAATGCTTCCTGGAATGACCCCTGCGATGGCTCCGGGTGGAACTCCATTCCCAATCATGCCTATGCCCATGGGGTTCAATATGGCTGGTGGGTTTGGCATGCCTGCTCCCACGTTCAATCATTTCTCGGCAGCCAAGACGATCCCCAACCAGTCAAACAGCTCTTCAAGAAGCGACAAGCATAGCGAAGCAGGTGCTGTGGACAAGGCACAGCCAGTGCGTATCTCACCTCCAGAACAGTTTGACCAGTCCCGTCCCTTCTACTACAATGGTCAATGGATGATGCCGGCCGGAAACCCCTATTATCCATATGGCATGTTTCCCTCGCCTGGATATCCAGCTGCCCCTTTGAATGGAGCAATGCCTTCTGTCTTGGGCACCGCAGTTGGGCCTACGAGTCAGCAAACTGGTCACAAGTATAGTCAGCCAACTCAACCCAGTTTTCCTCCTCATGCGCCCCAAGCCGCCTCCATCACAGCGTCACGCGGCTCTACTCCTTTGGCAAACCCTCCCATGTCCTCGATTCGTCCGAGTGATATCACAAAGAAGCAGATTGAGACGCTTCGGGGCTCTCTCAGATACCTGGAGGATCAGCTGCAGTACAATAAGCACCAAATTGACGAGAAGGCTATGGAACGACAGGCACAACTAGTGCGTCAGCAGATACAGCATTTTGAGAGAAACCTCGAGACTCAGCTTGCCTTTGAACAGTCAAACTACCCTAAAGGAGAGAAGCAGAAGACTGAAGTCCATTCATCGTCTTCAACGGGCGGCTTGCAGTCGGGAACACCAGCAACAAGCGAAGCTGAATCCGACACTCGTCCAGATGAAACAGCTCGGCAAGACGGTAAGGTTCAGCAACAAATTGTGCAGAGCAAGCCTGGCAAAACAAAAGCTCCCGGATTAGGCCCGAATGTGGTCAAGTCCGGCGTAAGCTTCCCGAAAGCCAAGTTTGCTGTGGATATCCCAAGAGAGGACACAGAACGTCTGCGAAAAGCTTCAAGCCTCCCAATTAATGCGGCATTGGCACCACCATTTCAGCCAAGGATGGATATGAGGGCACAAGCCTCAACAGAACACCTTGTGCCCAAGGGAGGATCAGAGGGAAAGTCCTTTTTCAAAAACGCCCATCCTGCAGCCGGTTTTGGTGTAACCTACGACATGCAGGCTGGCCCATCTAGTGAGCCCAGTGCACCATACCTTGTTGGAGAGCTTGCACCCGGAGTGAGACCCGAAGTTGCGACGGATACCGATTATGTATACGGTCGTGAGCTGACAGAAGATGAACTTCGCGCTCGTCACATGTACTGGGGTAAAACACCTCGTCACCTCCAGAAAGGCCTCCCAAAGTTCGATGGGAAAGACTTCTATCCCCCATCTCCAGACAAAAGCCGGTCCGCAGCTGCCTCAGCAAGCTCTGGTATTCCGATCCGGCTGAATCCTACCGAGAACGTTCATGCGGAATATGAGAAGCGGATTCCAATGGCAGAGACTGACCCTTTTCAGTCCCTGGATCGTTCAGGCCCAATGGTGCTTAGAGCCAAGCTCGGGGATATCACCCAGTCAGAGTCGTTGCCCAGACAGGACCATTCCATGCTAGATACAACTACATCCGACATACCACGTCCCGAGTCTTGCGCAACGCAAGTTGGCACCAGTTATAGCGAGTTTCGAAAGGCAATCGACAAAAAAGTAGACCCGTTGTCGCAAAGTTCCAAAGGTAGGTCATCGTCAGACGAAGGCGACGATGACAGGAATCTACTTTTCCGAGGTCGACGATCAATGGACCGCGCCGGGTATGTTGCTGAGACACGCAGTCATGTTAGATGAAAACTTCTAACCTTCTCTAGAACAAAGACACACAATGACATCTGGCAAAGCATGTTGAAGAAGGGCAAGTCGAGTGCCAATGTAGTTCCTGGGAAGATTTCCTCAACGACGGCGCAAGGAGTTCTCCCGAACTACGCCGGCCATGCTACAGCATCTCTCACTCCTGCCATCGCAAACACCACAGTAACCCCTCGAGAAGCTGGCACGAAGCTGGGCGAGGCGGTCGATAACGGATTGACTCACGGTGCCACGGAGAAGCGTGGTGAAAATCGCCCTCCAACCGACATTCGTCTGGACGAAACGATGCGCGGGGTCGGACTCTGAAACTCCCGAGGAACTAGAGGGCCAATGTTCCCCCCCGGGGAGGTGCGCGGGTGGCAGACTTGCAATTCACCAAGACGACATGCATGTAAACGGGGGAGGCTAGATCGGCCACTTCAGATCACATGGAGGACCGCAACCTCCCTTCCGTCACCCTGATACCGTACGGTTTCGACATCGGACATGATGGCTTATTGGACTCTGATGAGTTTTGCGAAATTCACACTACACTACAAGGCTCGACAAAGAGCATCGGATATTGCTGTTATACTTATGAATTGCATGTTTATGCTCGTATTATAATTAGCTGACAACAGTATCCCCTCTGTAAGAACCAGTATCGACGAGAGGTCTCGGAAGATATAATCTGGTTCATCGAGACAGTTTTCATGCGCTGAAGTGGAGGAGGGTCGTTTCGGGCGTCAGGGCCTATACACTGTTAGAGTACGGAATGTTTTATGGTAATAAGTTCACCTCTGGCACGACTACAGCAGCGCAGTGAACGATTTTCGTCAAACCCGATACACGAAGATGAGGACGAGCTGGAGGTCTTGCCGAACGCAGCAACCCTGCCCAGCTACCCCCTTGGGCTCGTTCGCCCCTTCAAGTACCGCTTCGAGAAGATGGTTCAGACGTCGGAAAGACTTTATTTGCCTTGATACGTGCTCGTGGTATCGTAGGTTAACCTTGCGAAGGAAACGATCGCATCAAGATAAGAGGGATTCGAGATGATAATGATTATCGGCGTTCATGTAATTCCGCTTGAACTCAGCAGCATATACTATTAGCTCAAACAAACTTGCAATTATTTCCGCCGCGGTCTAAACCCCTACCTACCCACGGTACGCAACTATGAACTTGTTGTCGTACTGTAACTTCTCAATCGTGCAACGGCTACCAGGTCGTGTTCCTCACCATCAAACTTCCAACATTCATTGAAAAAGCTAAGTGAAAGTCTTCAGGCGAGAGCAAGGGGTTCATTGTAAATTCCCTGGCTGGTTTCTTCTCCGCCATTCGTTTACCTCGAAAACCATCGCTTGGTAGACGCGGGGATATATGGCGGTGGTACTGAATACCAGGTGCAGCAAAGGGGGGATGCTAAAGTCTATGAGGGGAGTATTGGTAGTATGGAGCATGTTAGTGATGAATCATATCGCGTTGTAGCAGCATTGGGGCACGACGACGACGTCACGGTTGAGGGGCGAAGCGAGACTTCGGGATGAACCTCCCATGGAGCATTTCACTAGTTGGTGAAATGGCCATTGAGAATCCTAGAATTCTCAAATTATCTACCCTGCTGTAGACCCGAACCGCGAACGCTCGCGGGTATCGCAAAAACGCCGGAGTATATGCCCATCCCTCATCAACTTTTGCCCGTATGCCCTCACATGGTGTCGTGTGTATCAAAGATCTGTCCTCGTGCGTACGCTCGTGATTTGTCGCCATCCGCTTAAGCGGAGACCTTGGTGTTGGCGCGGAGCTCACGGCCGACCTTGGAGCGGGCCAGAATGTCCTCGCGGTCCTTGTCGAGCTTGAGCTTGGTGATGACCACGTTGGACGGGTGGAGGCCCAGGGGGACGCTCTGGCCGGAGGCCTTGTCGCGGGTGATGCGCTCGACGTGGATGACGTACTTGAGGCGGTAGACGGAGAGGACCTTGCCCTCGCGGCCCTTGTTGGTGCCTCGGACAATGGTGACCTCGTCGTCCTTTCGGATGGGGATGCTGCGGACCTGTAGAGAAAAACATGGTCAGCACGAGGGGGGGAGACAGGAGGGCACGAATTCTCTCGCTGCGCGTGAGACGCAGGAAAGACCAGGGCGACGTACGTTGTACTTCTCACGGAGCTCCTTGCTGAGAGGGGCGCTCATGATAACACGACGACGGTCAGAGGGTGCCTGGAAGTGAGCGGCACGGCTCTTTCGTCGCGAGGAGTGGAGGTCTGCAATTGCGGATTAGCCAAGCCGAAAAGAAGCGCATGTTCGGCTGCGTGTTCGAGACTCACTCTTGTTGACCTTGACCATTTTGGCGGTTGCTGGGCGAGTACGGCAAGGGAATTGGGCGTTGGGGTGAATAGGCGACGGATTGGCGGTTGCAAAATTTCTGGTGTTGAAACTGTTGTGGGTGAAATTTAGGCGAGGAGTGTGGGGCACGTGATCGTTGACCCTACCGAGTTCGCTCACCTCACCCCTCAGGTGAGGCAGGTGAGTGCGGGTGGGGTTTTTTGGCCAGTGGGGCTAAGAAAATGGCCTCCGGGGCTGTTAAGAAGAGCACTGTGCAATCCGGCAGCAATCTGGAAGTCAAGAGTCTCCGTTTTTCAGAATAGTCAAACATAGAGGGTGTTGGTGTTGGTGTTTGAGAGTGTTGATATCCAGACAATGGTAGATACCAGTGAGCTGAGATTGCTGTCTTTCAGGATTGTAACTATCCACACAAGGAGAAAGTTGAAGTAAGGAGAAAGTTGAAGTAATCTACAAATCTAGCGAAACTGCGTGCTTCGGCAGACTCTAGCCTTCGACTTCTCGATGTTGTTATGGTGAATGTGACATCGACTGGGTGTAGTGAGGTAACCCGGTGTGTACATTCCATAGGTCGTAGCCAATATGGGTTCATGATCGTGAAAGTGAAAGATATTTTATTACAGTACCAGTATCGTTTCTATCTAGAGCAATTTACGTACCTCGAAATCTCAGGGTTTCAAGAGTGGCCAACTTCGGGTATCCAAAAGACATTAGATTTGCTGTATGGCCAAGTCTAGGTCGATTTACAAATAAGAGGAGGAGTATCGTACACGTCTGTTTATACCGTCTATTCTAATTACCTTGACGCCGGGGGCTGGAATCGTCCGTTGTTGTCATATCTTGCTTCTACATCTTATTAGCAATGTTTTACCTATACTCCAAGTAATGGACTTACTAAAGAATGTATAGCTCAATGTTACAGTTTCGATGCCCTTCATGTTCAAGTCGTTCAACAAATCGGGGTCCAGATAGAAGAAGACGGGCATGTCCACTGTTTCTCCTGCATTCAGCCGCTGCTCCTCGAAGCAGAAACACTGGATCTTGCTGAAGTATGGGGCGCACTGAGCCGGTGTGACACTATATGTCGCCACGCCGATGATGTCCGTATCGCTGGTGTTGGTCGCCTTGTAGAAAGCCAGGGCGGTCTCGCCAGGGAGTACGCGGACCTCGCGCTGCTGGGGGACGAACTTCCACGGCAGGACATCAGATACGGAGGCGTTGAACGTGACACGGATGCGCTTGGCTGATGTGACGGGCACTAGTCGGCTCGAAATGTCGCCGTCATCGTCGCCGACACGTATCGGTTGGCCGCCCCAACCAGTGGTTTGGCAAATCTGATCAATATTTAGAGGCATGTTGACAATTCGTAAGAGGTAGAAATAGACAAACCATCTTGTACAGCGGCACGGAGCCGTAGGTGAGCGCCACAAAGCCCATGATGGTGCTAATAGTGTAGAACCTAGAAGGTCGTGAGCCAAGTCCACCAAGCAAAGCAACGATTGTCCTTACGCCACCGTCCGGTTCTTCTTCTTGTAATGAGCGCGGATCTCGTCCATGGAAGGCGTATACGCCTGTTTGCGCTGGTCGTTCCGAGGCGGCGAGCTGTTGGAGAGTTTTCGTCGGAAGTTGAGGTTGAGGCCTGGCTGCTGCGTCTTGGGGCGGGCATTCTGGCAGAAAAAGCACGCCCATTGCGACGAGCTTGTCCGCGCCGAGCTCCGCGCGAATCGAGGGACGGTGTTCATCGTCAATTGGGGTTGACGGTCGACGGTCGTGTGTAGGGGAGGGAGCTGGGTGAAGCTTTGAAGCTGCTCTGGTCAGCCGATGTTGGAGGATTTCTGGGTGACGTCGGGAGTCGGCTCTAGGGAATGCCGACTGAGTGGGTTAAGGCGACAAGCATTACAGCTCGTCTCGCCCCATTGGCGAAACAACGGAACAGTATGCTCGATTAAATTTCATGAGCAAAGTTTTGATAGACGAATTGAAGATGTTGAACTTCATTTCGAACGCTTTTGTGTTCGGTTTGGGACTAAAACCCGTTATACTGGGTGTATAAACTTCCATTACGCAGTCGTTCCTTAGCTCCGACGCCGTTCGGATAGATTGTTTAACGCAAGTTCACAGCTAGAAACGAAACAAGTAGAAATATCACAACTTCCAGGGTAGTTAGGTGATTACTGGCTGTCTTTATCGACCTCTAAAATTTACCCAAAGACCCAGCTGCAGAAAGTTCGCGTGGTATTATCGCTCGTGATCACAACCTCAAGTAGGCCGGCCATAGGACTCCCTCAGCCCCCCGAATCCAAAGCAATACTAACGGCGAACAATCGAAGTGATTATTGCACTGTCCAGTTCCAAATTCATATGAATCGTAATTTCCATATCACCTAGATAATTGTATGCAAAGAAACAAAATACACAGACGCCCAACCGCCCAACCGCCCGACCTTTACAATTTCCCCAAACGCTCCTACATGCAATGCAACATCATAGTATCCAAATACAATCCATAGCTCGTCCATGACAGCCTTTACTCCCAAGATAATTTCCCATTGACCTTTTTCAGAGGAGAACCATACACGCCGTTCACGTGAGGCTTGACCGTCCTCCTCCCAGCTCCGACCAGCCTCTCCAAAACCTGCACGATAAACACTTGGATAACCAGAATGACGAGTCGAAGTAAAAGATCTATCAACCCAAGTTTTGGTCGTTTCCCTCTGCTGTACGTAGAGTCCTTGAATTCGAACGGTAGCCTAGCACCTAGATGCTCTTGAGCGGCGTATAACCCGCTGCTGAAGCCATCTTCGTGAAAGCCGTACTTCGTCCAAGCTCCGGCATAACTGATACCACGGGTGTTCTGAATGTGTGGCAGGAGCTTTTGTGCTCGCACTGCGGAGGGGGTATACAAGGGGTGCGAATAGTAGTATCGACCTTGGGTCTTCTCAGGTCGGGGCTTGTGAAGTGGATTCAGTGTGACGAGCACGTCGCCAAAGGTATTGCGAGGGATATGCTGTAGGATGTTCATGTTGTATGTCAACGAAACTTGATCGATGTTTGCTTTGCGCCGCTGCGGAGAGGACAGAGTGAGGAAGTTCCAAGCCGACCAGGCCTTCCGCCTCACAGGCATATGCGAGAGGTCGGAGTGTAGCACAGCTTCGTTCTGCGAAGTCTGAAAACATGACAGTATAGCGCGTTCTTGCTCCGTTGCCGAGGGTCCAATTATTGAGAGGGCTTGGTCGCCATGTGTGGCTACGATAACGTGATCGTATACTGTTGATGATCCGTTTTCCAGGTGGACTCGGACTCGACCATCGCTTTCGTTTGAGATATGTGTGACAGGAGTTTTCAGGAACAAATGGTTGGGTGGGAAACCCTTCATCACCGCATCGATGTAGGATTTTGCACCGTCTCTGATAGTTAACCACTGTGGGCGAGCTGTGACTGTTGATAGAAGATGGTGATTCCATCTGAGGTAACGGTTAGTCGACGCGCTTCACGGCTTGGTTACAACTTACAGAAAGCGGACGAGAGTAACAGCGGGAAAATCCAATGTGCACTTATCTGGGCTCGTGCTCCAAACTGCCGCTGTCATCGGGATGAGATAGTCGTCTCTGAAGGCATCCGAATAGCCTTCGCGATCCAAGTATTCACCAATTGTCTCCTCCTTGCTCACATGATTCATGATGGCGTTACCCACGTGAAGATGTCGTGCATCCTCCTTTGCGTTGATGAGCAAGTCCAGTGCAAACTGATTGAAGCGAAAAATGTCGAATATCATCCTCCACATCTTTGGCGAAAAGAAGTTCCTCTTCTGACTGAAGAGAGCACCTAGGCCAGTGCCAGACCATTCGAATGTCCCGTGGTCCCGCGACACACCAAAGGTCATTTCGGTCGGGTCAATCGTCACCCCGACCTTATGTAGAAAGTTGATGAAGTTTGCTACATAAGTTTTAGTGTGCTTCCCGCAGTTTGGATGAACCGCCAAGCTTACGATATGTTGCAGTGTTCATCACAATGAAGCCAGTGTCGACGGCCGTGGTATACTTTCCAGTCTTCCACTGTACAGTATTGGTGTGGCCGCCCAGCCTCTCCGCCGCCTCGTACATGTACACATCGTGATACGTCTTATTGAGTGCCCACAGAGCTCCGATCCCAGCACAGCCGCTGCCGATGATGGCAACGCGCTTCCTGAGGAAATAATCAGTTGAGCCGTTCATAGAGGCGTTCGTATCATGGCCGGGAGTTTCCAGTCTAGCTCTGAATCGGAAATGTCACAGGCTCGTCGAACGGGAAGACGTTGGGGTGGTGGTGGAAACGTGTTGATGGGAGAAAGTTGGAAGAGGTAGGATCAATATCACACGTGAAAGTCATACAGAATGTCTCGGACTCATCAATCACGCACAACTGACAGCACTGATATCATGAGGGGCAGCACTGTGCCATTGTGTGTGGCGGGCTGAGCCAGCTAAACCAGCACAAGATGGTGTTGGCGGCTGGGGTTTGATTCGATGAGGGCCGACGATAGAGAGCGGAATAACTCACATATGCCGTGCTTCCGGCATCTCAAGCGTCTGCCTCTACCGGAAAAAGACAAGCTCTGCGTCTAGGCGTGTGTACAAAGTGATTGTTCAGCGCGATAGGAGCTCACAATTGGCAGGGCGGAAAGTATATTGGCTGGAGTGAAGCTCTGAAGCTGCTGGGGAACGTCCTCATGCGTAATGACATGCATGACTGCAAGCGGTCCCACCAGTTATAGTACGCGGCCGTAGCGGGACATGCCACAGTGGCTAGTGACCCGTCGATGTTGAGAAGTGGCTGACCCACCTCCCACATTCGGCAGACTTGTTCCGGGATCCAATATCAACCCAACGGCTTGAGATCCGGAAGAGACTTCATTACTGGTTACTGGCGATAAATCCAGCCAGGAAATTTGCCAGCATGGTTTGAGGATGCCATTATGGTATGAGGCGTTTGAATCAGGCAATTAAAGGCATGCGCCGGCCGTACTTGAGGAAACTCTGATCCTCTCATTTACAATCAGGCAAGGCACAAAGGCATGTCGGACACTCAACGGGATCGGGAAACGTAAGATCGAGTCACCAATTCTTAAAAGCGCCGCACAGGTAAACCTGCGTCAATCTGCCCAAACTACTTCAACTCGGCGCAACTGACAAAGTCACAGCGACGAGCCAATTTAATTCGTAATCTGGGGGTATCAAATTTTTTCTAAAGAGAAGGGAAAAGAAGAATCTTGCTGCGACTGTTCAAGAGATAATATCAGTTCTCTTCAAGCACGGACCATAGTGCAGTATCACGTGCTGGAAGCTGTGGCTGGGAGATGATGTTAATTGGCCGTTCGCGCATGACATAGCCATTAGCCAGCAGCCTACTGCAGTGGTGCTCCTGGCGGTGGTCCTGGCTGACGAACGCTTCCAGGCACGAGCACTTTGCCAACGTACGGTCCCGCGCATCTTTGATTAAACATCACCCGAGCATATTGCAAACAAGTGCTTTGTTCGCCACGCATCATTGATTGACTTCTGCTTCTGAGTATTTGCGCTACTTGCTGCCGCCCCCGCCCTGCGCCCTATCTCGACGACAATCACCAAAGATCGCTGCTCCCCAGCCTCCCTCAAATATGTCGAACCCTCTCGATACCGATGCTGGCTCTGAGCTCTTCGGCTCTTACGAGGCCGAGTTCAAGCTCGTTCAGGCCGACTTGTCGCAGAAGTTGGAACAGATTCCCGAGCTTGCTGGTGAACCCCGGAAAGCCGCCATCAGTCAAGCCGAGCGTGCGCTGGAGGAGGCCGACGAACTGGTACTTTCCCTATTCTTGGACTCGGCGCAATGCCATGTATATGCTTCTGTAAGATGCTAACAATGACCGTCATTTAGCTCGGCCAAATGCGCCTAGAGAAACAAAACATCCCAACTAGTTCCCGAACCAAGGTCAACCAACGGTTCCGCAACTTCGAGTCCGACGTCGATGCTGCGCGACGCAAGCTCACCTCCCTCTCCTCGGATCGCTCAGCTCTATTTGGCTCGCGCTACACCGATGAGCCGGCCGGGTCTTCCGACATCGACATGGAGCAACGCCAACAGTTGCTCTCGGGCACTGATCGTCTCGACCGAAGCACCCAGAGGCTAAAGGCAAGCCAGGCACTGGCATACGAGACAGAGGCTGTTGGCGCGGGCACTCTGGCCGACTTGCACCGGCAAGGAGAGACGATTCAGCATACGCACGATCGCCTACTTGAGAGCGAAGGTTACGTGGACAGAAGTGTGAAGACATTGAGGGGGATGGCTCGTAGGTAAAGTGAACCCTTGGACGTAAGAGCATTGACTGGAACTAATGACGAATCTGTAGGATGGCTACAAATCGGGTGATAACCATCGCCATCATTACCGTCTTGGTTATACTTATCGTTGCCGTCATTTTCAGCAAGTTCAGATGAACTATTTTGGGTCTTGGAGTTTCGGAGGTCGCCGTCAGTCTTATCTGCATCAGGAGTTCCCTACCATTGTGGAACTTCCCTGTACAGCTTAATCCATGGAGGATGTGGAAGGACTGGGAAAGGCTGTTGGGTTTTTGGTTCTAGATGTAGATGAAGGTTTCACGTTATATGCTATAAGAAGTAACGCCGCCTCGATCGTACATGCAAGGTTTCCGTTCATCTATCGACGCTTCCACGTCTCCAACGTTCTCTCAAACTCCAGCTTGGCCGATGTATTCTTAGAAGGATGGAGACAGCAGTGCAGAATGAAAGTAGTCAGCCAAGAATAATTGAGAAAATAATTATGATAAATGATCAAAAAGATCGATCCTCTTATTGCCTACCAAGAGTCTCCCTTCGAACGTGTTTGTCGCAGGCATGCGTCATCCAATCGCTAAGTCACGGGGCGACTAATCACCCGCATGGCAACGTCGATTTAGCCGCATTTCAACCGCTCTTGCCAGCAAGGGTCTCAGCGTTCAGCCTCTCTTTTGTTTCTTCGTTTTCGCAATTCTCTTCTCCCACACAAACACCTCTCCTCTCCAACTTTCTCTCTCCCACAACACTCCACCCCGGCCACGCCACAACATCATTGGCATTGTATTCTCTTCTTTGCACATTTGGTGGGCTTGATTGCTCCTGTATTTTATTTGCGCAGCGGTTTTTCTCGGAGCTTGCTACGTGCTCAACGTAGCCTCACACAATTCGGCAATGTCTGAATTTCTCGGGTATGGTGGACACGGCTGTCGCTGCCTCCCTACACCTACTCACATGAACTCAGGTCTCGTATCTCATTGATTTCGAAGAGCGACATTCGGTATGTTCACAAGCTGCACTCAGCAGTCTTCTCTTACTGACCGACTGGAAAGCTACGTTGGTACCCTCCACGAGATCAACTCGGACGAGTCCACAGTATCCCTCGAGAATGTGCGGTCTTTCGGAACCGAAGGTCGGAAAGGCAGGCCAGATGAGGAGATCGCCCCATCCGATCAGGTGTACGAGTACATTGTCTTCCGAGGAAGCGATGTGAAGGACCTACGGATCGAGGAGCACCCTAACATCAAGGAGAACAAACCTCCGGTCATGCCTGATGACCCGGCCATCGTTGGTGTGAGTACTTTCCACACCCCTACTCTCTCCTTCCTCCTATATGATGAATTATTCCGGATGTAAACCATGTCACTGCGGAAAGCGCAAAAATAATGTCGAGATTTCCGTTGCCTTCCTTCTGATCTAGGAGAACCTGAAACTACTTTTTTATGGCAAACTAGTACGGACAATTGCTGACAACTGTTCGTTCTAGGCTCGGGCTCGCCCTGGAGCTCAGGCACCGCCACAAAATCCCCCTCCTCCCGGCCCAGGTGCCTTTGCTCAAAACCAGTACCCACCAAACAACTTCTATGGAGGCCCACCTCCACCTGGATCATGGGGACGAGGCGGTCCGCCAGGCCCTGGCCCAAACTTTGGCAACATGGCTTACCCTCCACCTCCCGGATGGTTTCCCCCTGGTCAGGCCTTTCCACCCGGAATGCCCAACGGCCCTGGCGGCCCTGGTGGCCCTGGGCCTTGGAATAATTATGCTTACCCTCCTGGTCATGGTGGCCCCGGTGGCCCTGCTCCTCCCGACGCTCCTCAGAACCAGCGTGGAACACCCACGGGTCCCCCTCAAGACCTGAAGCCTGCTCCCATCGGCCCGGGCGCTGAAAGAGCCAAGGCCGCAACTCCCAGTGGACAAGCGGCGCCCCCGACGGAGCCCAAGTCTCTGGCGCAGGGTCCCCGCCAGCAAGCATACGCACAATCACATGCGCCAACTCCACCGGTAGAATCCAAGCCTTCCGTAGAGGAAGTCAAAGCGGCTGCTGCCACTCTGAACGCCAACGCGCAGGCCGATGCACCACGTGATAACCACAAGGCTGCCCCCACGGGCCCCAAGCAGACCCGTATTACTCCTGTGATACCTTTGTCTGGGTCTTTGACGAAGCCTTTCCATCTTCCTGGCCATGAGGAGGCCAAACCAAAGCCGGTCGCGGTTGCTACCCCAAGTAACGTGCAAGATGCCACTAATGCGGCGAGAGCGGCCGTGGCAGTAGCCATGGCACAATTGGGCAACAATGGCGGAAATGCCATGGACAATCTGACGAAGAAAGTTAATGAAATGAGAGTCCATGCTGTAACAGGTGCTCCGGCTACTCGCGGTCGTGGGCGTGGAGGGCGGCCTGCCCCCGGCAAAGTCGAGGTCCCAGATTCGGACTACGACTTTGCTCAAGCCAATGCGAAGTTCAACAAGCAGGATGTTGTCAAGGAAGCGAGTGTTGGCTCCCCACTGGCAGAAACTCCCAACGGCTCAACATCCGATGTTATTGATGCTGCTCCTGCGGGCACTGCTCCTGTTGCCTACAACAAGGCGTCATCCTTCTTCGACAACATTTCCAGCGAAGCCAAAGACCGAGCCGACAATGGCGGCCAAAAGCCAGGCGGCAGAGAATGGCGTAGTGAAGAGCAGCACAAGAACATGGAGACATTTGGCCAAGGCAGCGTCGACGGCGGATACCATAACTACCGTGGCCGAGGCCGTGGTCGCGGTAGAGGTGGCCGCGGATTCGGCCGAGGTGGCCGTGGTGGAAACAGACCCCAATACCCAGCAACGCCCGCTACCCAATAATCCGGTGGCCTAATATTACGAACGCTGGTCTAGGGGAAGCGGACAGTCGAAGAGCGCGGACCGCGAGACAGGGTCGGCGTGACGGAAGATACACGGTTTCGGTACCTCTTTCACTTGCATCACAGGCGGACGCAGCATTGGGTTTACACACATTTCCTACTTCCCTTGTATGATGTATCTCACAGCTTTTGTACTTTTTTTGATGGCATTTTTACTGCCTTTGGGGAGGCACTACACAGGGGTTTCCGATGTTTTACGGTGGCTTCGATGGATACCACAGACTAAAGTTTTGACCCACGGGATCGAGGTCAGAACGGCTCGGAGTTGGGATTGTATTGGACGATGGTTTTGGGGCAACCAAGACACACATGGTCAGTAGCTGGAAGTTTGCTCTCGACGCTTTGACTTTGAGAAGACGGCCTGGAACGGCCGGTGCCGATACAAGAGATGACGACTCTATCGACGGAAGAACGGAGTCCGACGGATAACATGAAAACGGGGACATGATTGCTTGATGCATAAAACGGGTAGCTAGAACCAGTGCATGTATGTTGCTGCTACTTGGACAAATAAATTTCATCAACCTACTGCATTATCTCATTAGATTCGGCCGAGATCGGCCTAGGATTACTTCGTTTAGTGAGAGTATCAAAGTCAAACGTGATGCTTTGCTATACAAATTTCCGTGACAGTAGGAGGAGATGGCATTTCTTTGTTGCTGTTTGTGGAAAGACTGATCAGGCTGAGCGAAATGCGACTAATTTTTTCCACTTACTCCATTTTTGGTTGCTCCGCCTAACGTCATCAATTCACGGCGTGACACATTCTCAACAACAGGCCAGTCAATACAAACATATAATCAATTTACATCTGAAACCACTAGCAACTATTTCCGTTTCTCTCCAACTGATTAAGGCACGCAATACTCTCTTGAACCTCCGCCACCAGAGCTAGTTCAATCACAAGCCCCATCAACATGTCGAGTAGGCAGCTACGGAAGCTGCAAAAGCAGCGCGAGCTCGAGAAAGCACAGCAGTTCACAGCACAGGGCCCCTCAGAGAGTGACGACGATAATGAGCCGGTTGTGGCGAAACCGAGAGTCAGCCTCTTCGCAGCTCTAGGCGGGGACGACGACAATGATGATGATGAGGGGCAGGATGAGGATGACGAGTCGGAGCAGCAACCACAAGCGCCCAAGGAGACTTTAGACGATGGGCCTACAAGCACCACCAAAAGCAAAAAGAAGAAGAAGAAGAAGAAGAAGGCCAAGGCGGTCGCCGCGGCTGAAACGGACGAGGATGAGATCGACCGGGCCATCAAGGAACTGAACCTCAACACTCAGCACGTCGCCGGCGACACATCCACCACGGCCGCCGCAGACGTCGCCAGCCGGCGTCTTAATGCGCTCCTGGCCGTCAATCCGTACCACCTCAAGGCCGTCAACGAGATGCGCAACCTCTTCGGCCGCGATATCATCGAGTCGGCCGACGCCGAGGACGAGCAGGAGCGCCACGCGCGTCGAGGCCACGGGCCCATCCAGCAGAATGTTGACCTTGAGACGTACCTGCGCAGCCCCCCCCGGTGCAAAGCGGTTGCCCGAGGTCTCGCTGCGTCGCAACGTCTTCATTCAGGGCCGCGAGCACTGGCCGCTGCAGACAGCCGGCGGGCTGACGATGCGCGAGGTTTGCAAGGCCGACGACGGGACGTCGGTCGAGTATGCGTACGTGCACGGTAGGGACTACGACGCTGTCCAGGCCTTCTTCTTCTCGTGCGTGCAGATTGGCGATCCTATGCGCATGGTGCATCTACTCAAGGAAGTCCGTAAGTGTTATCCCCCTCCACTCTGATCGACACCTCCTGACTCCCTGGCATAGCATACCATGTATCGACTCTCCTGCAAGTCAGCAGCGTGGCCAAGCAGGACCAGAACATGGCGCTCGCCGCCGAGCTATGCGAAAGAGCGCTCTTCACGTTCGGCCGGGTCACGACGTCGGCGTTCCGACAGAACATCGAACAGGGGCGGGCACGGTTGGACTTCCGACGCCCGGAGAATCGCCAGTTTTGGCTCGCAGGGCATCACTATCTCAAGAGCTTGATCCGTAAGGGAACCTACCGCACTGCTCTGGAGTGGGCGAAGCTGCTCTATGCACTCGACCCCAAGGATCCGTACGCGATGAAACACTTGATCCATTTCTTGGCTATCCGAGCACATGAGTCACAGTGGCTGATTGAGTTCATGGCCGAGGTTGAAGAGGCAAGCGTCAAATCGGATACGGCTTACCTGCAGCAGAGCTTAATTCTCGCCAAGCTGCAGCTCGGCGATGTTGCAGCGGCGCGGGCTGATCTCGTCAAAGGAATGAAGCGACTTCCCTGGCTATACTGCACACTGTTCCAGGAGCTCAACCTCGATACGCCGCCCTCGATTTGGGGGATTAATCCCGACACAGATTCGAGGTCGTTTTGGGTAAAGCTCTACGTCTATCAGACCAAGGACTTGTGGAACAATGCGCAAGCAGTTGATCTACTAAAGGATGTCGCGAAAAGTATTGACAAGGTCGATGCGACAGTCCTACCAAGTGACGACTCCCGACCAGATCTGGGAGCAACCCGACTTGCATATCTCGACGGCCAGACATCCCTTCTCGCGGGCGCGCCACGCGAGCTTCTTGATAGCCAGCCCAACTACGAATTCGATCCTTTACCACCCCCTGAGGGCGAGAACATCTTCAGTAGCGAGGGCTGTCGACTGCCTTGGCCAGAGCAAGGTGCCATGGTGCCTCCACATTCCTCAGAAATCGAGGCACGAATGCACAACCTATTCGCCCGTAACATGGGGGCCGCGCCAGGTGGCGGTATAATGCCAATGGATCAAGGCAATGAGCTGGACTTGGATGGGCTCGCCCTGCCAGACCCAGATGAGTTCCGGAGGGAGCTCGAGGAAGAGGCTAGGCAGGGCAATGGCACGGGAGTCTTGGCAAGGCTGATGGAGCTCCTCGGGCGAGGCCCTGGGCAGGACGACGGCAACGAGAGTCCCTTCAGCGAGGGGGATCTGTACCTGGATTATGGTGATGGATCCCCGACCGACGATGAAGACGATGAAAACCATGCAAACGAGGTGCCAATACCAGGATCTTGGCCCGAAGATGACGCGGATAACGAGGACAGCCATGCAGCACCGCGGAATCAATAGTCATGATAATGTAGCAGATATTACGAATAGACTAGCGGATGTATCTCGGCCGTGAACAAGGATCTTGTCCGAGACGACGGCCGAGGCGAGGACCAAGGCAGTTAGTTGTGCGACCCCTGTTTTCCCCTCGGATTCCACAGGCACATTTGGCACACAGCACAAGATTTCGTACAGACGTCGCCAGACTCAGGCAAGAGTGGAGATGCTGCAATACATGAGTAAGCGGCGTCGAGAGATGACAAGGTTCTAGAAAGATGCCGTAGAAGGCAACAAAGGATTCAGTGTTCCAAATCTGCGCGAAGCAGTGTGACGACAGGGCTGCCAAGTACTAGACACCATCGAGGATAGTCAAGGGCCGTGGGTGACGAGGCCATTTGTGGACTTCGGAGCCGAGACGCTAATATGCCAAGTTCGAATAGGTACGTATGTGTACGAAGTACGAAGTACTGTATCATAGGAACAGGGGCCAATATTGTTCGTACGAATCCAGATATTAATTGCCGTCGAGCCAAGACAACCCCGGGCACGGCCCAGACATCGGCCGGCGCCACCGTTGAGGCTGAGGATTGAAGATTGAGGTTTAAGGATTCCTGCTTGATCGGGGTCTCGCGTTGCCGAGGCTAGTGTCGTCGACGGACGGGGGGCGAACTGCAGCATGATGTCTGCATCTAGGGACGACTAGGGGGCTATGCATGTAAGTACGTCGTATTCTACATGCATGAGGTGAGTGATGTTTTTTTTCTTCTCTCATTAATTAATTGATTGTGGAAGTGCATCGGCGGTGCTGTACAATGCAGGCCATGTTCGGCGTTGTTGTACGAAGTAGGCCTAAAAATACCCGTGGGTACCTGTGGGTAAACCCTATAAATTTAACTCTTAGGTAATCTTAGCTTTATAAAATACCTATAAGTACCTATAGGTATTTTAAATACCTATAGATATCTATAGGTAATTTATAAAGCTATCCCTATAATAATAAATACTTATAAGTAAATTTAA